>JAMKCH010008081.1:0-158549 GCA_023653785.1 Ophioderma brevispina
TTTCTCCCTTTCCAGTTCTTGCTCAGGCCACAGTTCACTTCCATAAGTGATGGCTGGTAGAAACACACTGGAGGAAGAGTTTCCTTTTCAAGCAACTTGGTATGGTATTTTTCTTTCCATTAGAAATTGTGTCTGCTGAAAGCTTACCAGCCTGCTTTCATTTTCTCTTGATCCTGATTGGGTTCAACCATCTGTCCAGTTTCCTGCCTAAATGATATATTTATGTAATTGTCAAGTGTTTTTCAATTCCGATTTCCTTCAGGCCATATCACATGAACTTGTTTTGTAATATTCATCTTCAACCCATTTTATTTGCTCTGTCTATCCAGATCTACTATCCTTTCTTCGAGTTCCTATGAAGTCTCCGAGGTAATAACGAGATCTTCAGCAAATCGTAGGTGGTTGAGTTTCTTTCCATTGATATTAATTCCTTTTTCTTTCCGCAATACTTCTTCAGGGCCTACCACACACGAGTTTTGGTGATATGTATGTATTCCCTTTCGAACACCCCTTCTGTGATAATTGGTTCACTGTCTAATGGAGTTGTATGGTAGATTTCGCGTTGTTGTTTTTTACTCTCGAGATATATCATTGATATAGGTGGTTTTCATTTGGTTTTTCAATGAATGGATGACGGCATTTTATTTCACAGAATCAAAAGGCGTTTCGTAGTCTATGAACCCTAAGAATAGGGGTAGTAAATATGGTATTCCGTAGATTTTTCGATGACTTGATTATGTTTGTGATGATTAGGGTTGAGAACCCACTCCTAAACCGGTTGTTTGCTGATTGGTTTTCATTGTTCTTAGTGACTATTTATAATAGCTTTAGGAATAGTTATATCCCTAAACAGAATAGAAAATGCGCGTTCTCCGCGCTATCCATTTCACCTCACCCCTTTTTATACCCATCTTTATCAATTTCACTCTACCCGTAGAGGAAAATCCGACGATCATCGCTAAAAGGGACCTAGCGTTAATTTCCCCCTAAAACAAAGTTAGGGCATCGCTCCGTGATGTTTTTCAAAAGTACATTTAAAATGCGTGAAAGCAATATTGACACATTTTGAAAAGCGCCTCCAATTTTACAAAATTTGACAATTGGGCCCCCCGGTCGTTGGTCGTTGCTAGAAAACTATACCTGGGAACGAGAATGCTAAAAAAAGGAGTATGTATCACCAAATAAGCGATTTGTAATTAGAAATGGGATCAAGATCTTACTTAATGCAGAGCTGGAAATTGCTACGTTTATGTCCGTCCATGATGAAATAGTAGTGCCACCTCGGGAAATAACCTCGAACTTGGTTGGCTGCACTATTAAAAACAACTATGGTGAGCGAGCACGTAACCAGGCGCTATTTCCGGCTATTTCACATGGAAGGCCGTTCCCAGCAGCCGTTGTATTATGATCGGGGATCCCCGATAATAATTATTCTAGTACAAATTCCTTCGTTTGTGACACATAGAATTGTTTGTTCGAGCTTAACCATTAATAGGTATGTTCAACTAAGCCAGTTACCATGCAATTCGTGTAAAAATCTCCAAATTTCTGAAAAATTGGGGGAGCTCTTAAAAAAAAGTGCTATATTGCTTTAAGGGACGTAGGGATATATTGGTATTAACAGCCATTTTCTTGCCCATATTTCTTGAGATTTTGTGTTCACCTTCCCAAAAAACATGATGGTATAGTGCTGGTCTGCAAAGCAGTCAGTAAAGAGTTTTGCTATTCCTTTGATCATTATCTCCTCCACATTTCAGCATATCAACTGTGATGCAATCTGGCACCGGTGTTTTACCATTTTTCATTGATTTCAAAGCTCCACTTCATCTTGTCGTACTTCCATGATGTTTTCTTCCACCTTTCTTCTAACTCCACTCCTGATACATAGGCTTTTCTGTTGTGAAGTTCTTGATAAAATTCTTGTGTTGTTTTGATTATTCTGTCTCTGTATGTATGTGACGATTATTCAGTGATATGATTTTTCCGCCCTATGGTAAGCATTCCCTTTACTTTCTTCACACTCTTGCTGTTTTCCAGTTCCTTCCATACATGTTCTGTTTTGTAGTCCAGAATCTCCATTTTCATTTTCTTTCTCGCTTCTCTAAACAGCTCTTCATATTCGGATGTGTTATGACTTTCTTCATTTGCTGCCATTTCCCTCCTCCTTGTTAAGAGAGATTTAGTTTCATGGCGTTGAACTTGTTGGTTTTGTCTTTCTTTTTATTACCAGCAATTTCTTGTGCTATTGTGTCGATGGTTTCACACATGTTGGCAAATAAGCCTTCATAAATACTTCTTCATCTACTCCCCGATCTACTCATCTATTTAACAAGTTGTTAAATGCGCTAAATGTATGACATTGGAAATATATAGTCAGACATGGCCTATAAAAGAACATTTTAAACCTATAGCAAATATTTCACTTCACAATAGTCCTTACCACTTGGTAACAATATTATGAGAACACTCAAAACATTCTTTCTATAGTGTCATAATGAACCGGTTTGTATACATTGTATTGCCAAGCTCACTCACTGCATAATAATGTAAACCTTACCACTCCTCCGGACCAAATAGCCACTCCAATTGGAAGTAAATCGTTGTCTTCTAACAAACCGAACACACCCACCGCAATAGAAGATGTGCCTAACAATATATGTACGATACCAGTTACACCAGCTCCACATATTCCAGCATTCCAATAAGGGCCCCCACGATTGCCGGGTGGTCGAGCGGTATTTGAAGCCATAGTTACACCTCTTATTCAAAACAATAGTTAATCCCCGGCATGTAAAGACCGTGCGTTTCCTTTCAAAGATATGGCTATATTGTTGCTTTCAACATAATGGACTTTCTCTAATAGTTGCATTAAAAAAGTAGTCATTTATCAGCTCTGATGATAAACATCATCATTAGTGAAAATTTTACTTACCATAATACTTAATGGCCGCTTATAAGCATACGAGTTTGTTAGAGTAGATATTTTAATGACTCAATATTGGTGACGTAGTACAAATAACTTAGGATCAGTGTATAACCGATATAATTACCTAATTGATTGCGTATCACTATTCTTAATCTACCACTTAGCCAGAACACTCGCGAAAACACGCACACACAAGCGCCTTCCACACACTGAACCAAGAGGAGGAATAATGTTCTTCCCACAATGCAATTCTTCAAATACAATTTTTGCACTGGTTGTCACATGAGTTTATAATGACAAAAAGTACCTAAATGAACAGAACTCACCCCAATCTTGCAATTTAGGTTACACACCACTAACTCCCTACACAGTAGTCTATGGGGAAAATGGCAACTTTGAGCATGTTTCTTTCACACTTAAAACTCTCACAGAGAAAGTACAACAATATCACCCCAAAGTACAAGCTAAAATCACCAAATAACCAAATTTTGAACATATGATGACCAGAACATTTTTTCGTTACGAATCACCAAACTCGCCCGATGTCAGACCGGCAACCCAAGATTCTCTATAGTCGCCAAAACTAGTAATTTGCAAATCGATGTGAAATTGATGACCGCGGAGTAAATTGCCTCAAATTCACTGTCCAAATGCTACTTAGTTTGAGAAAACATACCAGTCTACCATGTCAATCATGAAATTTCATCACTTTCTTAATACAGGCTGTCCCAAAAAAATGTTAACACTCGAGACACAGGCGTTTTGTAAAAAACTAAAGTACACATGGGACTTTGTTTGGTATGCTCTTAAAGCTAACTAAATAAGCTTTTATTTGCCGTTTATTTCATTTCAATGCGATATGTAGAACAAAAGATATGCTTGGTCAAAAAGGAGAGTACAAATTCGGAAAAAAAAAAAAAAAAAAAAAGTTTCCCACGGTCCCATAGGCCACTACTGTGCTGTAATTTCTGTCCGTTTACAGACAGAAAATACAAAAATGCGGATTTCTTACAGATACAACCGTATTTGCATGTAAGATTAGGTACACATGGATACTAAGGCTAACGGTTCAGATGATATAAAAATCTAAACTTTTTTGAGGTACGTCGGGAAGACGAGGTTGTGGATCACGAAAATCCCCTTTAATATATTCATAAATAATGTTTGAATGATGTGTGCAGGCTTTGAAATACAGGCTGTCCCAAAAAAATGTTAACACTCGAGATACATGCGTTTTGTAAAAAAACTAAAGTACACATGGGACTTTGTTTGGTATGCTCTTAAAGCTAACTAAATAAGCTTTTATTTGCCGTTTATTTCATTTCAATGCATAATAATGTAAACCTTACCACTCCTCCGGACCAAATAGCCACTCCAATTGGAAGTAAATCGTTGTCTTCTAACAAACCGAACACACCCACCGCAATAGAAGATGTGCCTAACAATATATGTACGATACCAGTTACACCAGCTCCACATATTCCAGCATTCCAATAAGGGCCCCCACGATTGCCGGGTGGTCGAGCGGTATTTGAAGCCATAGTTACACCTCTTATTCAAAACAATAGTTAATCCCCGGCATGTAAAGACCGTGCGTTTCCTTTCAAAGATATGGCTATATTGTTGCTTTCAACATAATGGACTTTCTCTAATAGTTGCATTAAAAAAGTAGTCATTTATCAGCTCTTGATGATAAACTCATCATTAGTGAAAATTAAACTTTTACTTACCCTAATACTTAATGACCACTTATAAGCATACGAGTTTGTTAGAGTAGATATTTTAATGACTCAATATTGGTGACGTAGTACAAATAACTTAGGATCAGTGTATAACCGATATAATTACCTAATTGATTGCGTATCACTATTCTTAATCTACCACTTAGCCAGAACACTCGCGAAAACACGCACACACAAGCGCCTTCCACACACTGAACCAAGAGGAGGAATAATGTCTTCCACAAGGCAAATTACTTCAAATACAATTTTTGCACTGGTTGTCACATGAGTTTATAATGACAAAAAGTACCTAAATGAACAGAACTCACCCCAATCTTGCAATTTAGGTTACACACCACTAACTCCCTACACAGTAGTCTATGGGGAAAATGGCAACTTTGAGCATGTTTCTTTCACACTTAAAACTCTCACAGAGAAAGTACAACAATATCACCCCAAAGTACAAGCTAAAATCACCAAATAACCAAATTTGTGAACATATTATGATGACCAGAAAACATTTTAGTTACGAATCACAAACCGCCCGATGATGTCGACGGCAAACACAAGATTCTCTATAGTCGCCAAAACTAGTAATTTGCAAATCGATGTGAAATTGATGACCGCGGAGTAAATTGCCTCAAATTCACTGTCCAAATGCTACTTAGTTTGAGAAAACATACCAGTCTACCATGTCAATCATGAAATTTCATCACTTTCTTAATACAGGCTGTCCCAAAAAAATGTTAACACTCGAGACACAGGCGTTTTGTAAAAAACTAAAGTACACATGGGACTTTGTTTGGTATGCTCTTAAAGCTAACTAAATAAGCTTTTATTTGCCGTTTATTTCATTTCAATGCGATATGTAGAACAAAAGATATGCTTGGTCAAAAAGGAGAGTACAAATTCGGAAAAAAAAAAAAAAAAAAAAAGTTTCCCACGGTCCCATAGGCCACTACTGTGCTGTAATTTCTGTCCGTTTACAGACAGAAAATACAAAAATGCGGATTTCTTACAGATACAACCGTATTTGCATGTAAGATTAGGTACACATGGATACTAAGGCTAACGGTTCAGATGATATAAAAATCTAAACTTTTTTGAGGTACGTCGGGAAGACGAGGTTGTGGATCACGAAAATCCCCTTTAATATATTCATAAATAATGTTTGAATGATGTGTGCAGGCTTTGAAATACAGGCTGTCCCAAAAAAATGTTAACACTCGAGATACATGCGTTTTGTAAAAAAACTAAAGTACACATGGGACTTTGTTTGGTATGCTCTTAAAGCTAACTAAATAAGCTTTTATTTGCCGTTTATTTCATTTCAATGCGATATGTAGAACAAAAGATATGCTTGGTCAAAAAGGAGAGTACAAATTCGGATTGGTCCGATTTGCAATGGTTACATTTGTAAGATTGTGTGAAACGTGATTTTGTAACATACTCCAAATTGGGATATTGATTGTGTTATTGATTGGCAATTGAACCTTTTGAAGATATTGACAATCCCTTTTGAACTTCATTATTGTCATAAAGTGTGAGCATTGTCTTTATGATCAGTAATATATTTTTCAAATATTAATCAGTTCACTTTCATTAGCAGAGTTAGCCCTATCAAATCGCTCAAAATTACACAGAATGTTAAACCAAACCAAACTAAACCCACAATCAGACACTTCCTTATTGGATTCCCAAGAAAATCTATGATTCTATAGGCAGAATAAACAACAAAACACTAATAAACCTACATGGACTAATGAAGCAGGTAGAATTGGAAATAAAGACACCAGTGGCAGGCCATACAGATTCACGGACAAGAATGGCAAGAACTCAATCCAACATTTCTCTTGTTATAGAAGAGCAGTTGTGGTAAATCCAACGATGAACGTTTGGTAAAACACGGTGGTAGGAATCTCGAAGTCTTTCTTTAAAAGAAAACACTTCAAAATCTATGAGTTTTCTTTTTAAGATGGAAAGAAGATGTGCTATGATGCCAAGTGTATTCATGTTGCATCATGCATTCCAAGTGTTCTAAGGGAGAAATCGGACCAAGATGATTTTGCCCTCTCATAATTGATGAAGCCTATCTTTTGTTTTACGTATCGGATTGGAATGAAATAAATGGCAAATTAAAGCTCGTTTTATTGGCTTCAAAGAAATACCAAACAAGGACCCATTTGTACTTTTCTTGTTATCAAAATCCCGTCATTCCGAGTGTTAACATTTTTTTGGGACAGCCTGTATAACTAGTGCATTTTCAGACATTTTAAAGCACTTTTTCCAAAGTAGTCCACCCATATAAGTACTTTTTGTCAATCTAAACTCATGTGTTAACCAGTGCAAATCTTGTATTGGAAGAAATGCAGTGTGGGAAGAACACTATACCTCCTCTTCACTGAACCACTCGCATTGACATACTGATGTAAACACACGCATACTTACACCCACCCAAACACACAACCACACACACAACCACACAAACCGTCACCCAAACACCCACACACACCCACACATACTCCATCCACCACATATATATCCACTCATACTAACACCAAAGCATAGCCTACCTTCTATCTATCCAATACATGTCTTTTAGAATATTCACCAGTTAGCATGTTCACTATCAAATTAATTTGTATTTATGTATACACTCTGATGATATTGCTAATTATCTGTCAAGCTTGCAGCATCATATTTTTTTCTATTTACGGCTTTTCAGAAAACAGGTTTAATTCTGACGATGCTGCTACTCTGAGTTGACAAGAGAAAATTATTCATTTGCGAATTGCATTCGACATGGTCGTCGGGGAGGTGGTGTCTCTCTTTTCGGTCATTCTGATTTAAATTATCGCCTTGGACCTGAGCTCGCAGTCCACTGTGCGGATTATGACTTTTGTATATTAATTGAGGTTTCTTTAAATTCCATTTAAACCATCTCAAAAAGTAATCAGTTCACTTTCATTAGCAGAGTTAGCCCTATCAAATCGCTCAAAATTACACAGAATGTTAAACCAAACCAAACTAAACCCACAATCAGACACTTCCTTATTGGATTCCCAAGAAAATCTATGATTCTATAGGCAGAATAAACAACAAAACACTAATAAACCTACATGGACTAATGAAGCAGGTAGAATTGGAAATAAAGACACCAGTGGCAGGCCATACAGATTCACGGACAAGAATGGCAAGAACTCAATCCAACATTTCTCTTGTTATAGAAGAGCAGTTGTGGTAAATCCAACGATGAACGTTTGGTAAAACACGGTGGTAGGAATCTCGAAGTCTTTCTTTAAAAGAAAACACTTCAAAATCTATGAGTTTTCTTTTTAAGATGGAAAGAAGATGTGCTATGATGCCAAGTGTATTCATGTTGCATCATGCATTCCAAGTGTTCTAAGGGAGAAATCGGACCAAGATGATTTTGCCCTCTCATAATTGATGAAGCCTATCTTTTGTTTTACGTATCGGATTGGAATGAAATAAATGGCAAATTAAAGCTCGTTTTATTGGCTTCAAAGAAATACCAAACAAGGACCCATTTGTACTTTTCTTGTTATCAAAATCCCGTCATTCCGAGTGTTAACATTTTTTTGGGACAGCCTGTATAACTAGTGCATTTTCAGACATTTTAAAGCACTTTTTCCAAAGTAGTCCACCCATATAAGTACTTTTTGTCAATCTAAACTCATGTGTTAACCAGTGCAAATCTTGTATTGGAAGAAATGCAGTGTGGGAAGAACACTATACCTCCTCTTCACTGAACCACTCGCATTGACATACTGATGTAAACACACGCATACTTACACCCACCCAAACACACAACCACACACACAACCACACAAACCGTCACCCAAACACCCACACACACCCACACATACTCCATCCACCACATATATATCCACTCATACTAACACCAAAGCATAGCCTACCTTCTATCTATCCAATACATGTCTTTTAGAATATTCACCAGTTAGCATGTTCACTATCAAATTAATTTGTATTTATGTATACACTCTGATGATATTGCTAATTATCTGTCAAGCTTGCAGCATCATATTTTTTTCTATTTACGGCTTTTCAGAAAACAGGTTTAATTCTGACGATGCTGCTACTCTGAGTTGACAAGAGAAAATTATTCATTTGCGAATTGCATTCGACATGGTCGTCGGGGAGGTGGTGTCTCTCTTTTCGGTCATTCTGATTTAAATTATCGCCTTGGACCTGAGCTCGCAGTCCACTGTGCGGATTATGACTTTTGTATATTAATTGAGGTTTCTTTAAATTCCATTTAAACCATCTCAAAAAGTAATTCACCTAAAACCATGCGCCATTGAATGTCTAATTAAATTGCTTCAAACTACAGATAAATTATACGATACATACATTTCTAAATCAAGTATTGACAATAAATGAAAATACACCAAATTACGCAATCACTTAAATTCCTTATTGCGTCTGATTAAAAAATTATAACTTATAAACTTGAAAATAATAAGGCGAATACCAAATAAATGTGCAAAACGGTAACATGTTATTGGGCCATAATAGAAAAGTAAAATTTCACGACTTTCTATAGTAATTACTGATAATACAGCCATTGTAGAATTTTGCTTACATATGTATCACTTTTACTAAAATAAGACCCTGAACCAAATACCCCGCTCCAATAGCTTGATCCTTTAATTTCCGGATTAACTAAAAACTAGCATCTGAATTAAAGAACAGTAACACCAGTGCATCTGGAGACACTACATAGGCCTATTTAGGCCTACATAGGCCTCCCACCTCTCATGATATCTAACTCTTTACAAAAGCTGTTCATATTCATATTTATAATTTCATAACATAATGGCCAGTATTCCAGAAACTTGTTTAACTACTAAAACGCGAATTTAGTTTAAAATCACCATAATTTCAATAATTTTAACCATTTGATTACTTAAACAAAATCTTTACTGATCGTCGTTACTTAATGAGACTAATTTTGGTTACAAAAGGCTCTATTGTGTTTTTATACGGTTGAACCATAGACATATTTACACTAACAGGACTATGGACTGACCAGACATCTATTGTTCTTGTTATTAAGCAATTAGAGCCGAGCTGGCAATCGCGGCGTGACTTTGAGTACGCGCGCGTTCAAGAATTAATTATCAGTAATAATAACTGCATGTAGTGGAAGTCATAAATCGTGATTTCTTAGTCGTGCTCTCAAAACAAAAATGGCACATACAAAAGAGCTATAAAGCATCTTCAAGACGTACTTTAATCAATAATATGATAAATCCCAATTAAAGCAATAATGATGATGTCTGGAGAAATATCACAAAAACCTTAATTCAAGAAAAATTGATTATCTACCGCAGTACAGCTATATCACCTTGATAGGCCTATCATTAAAAAGACACCTAACGGTATTAAAATCTCAACATCGAAAACAATTGAGGGCGTGTATCATATAAAATATGGCATTACAGCCACATGGTCTTGGCTTTCCCTTTTAAAAGGAAATGTTATTAGCCATTGCTCGTACTAGGGCAAAAATAGAGGAATGTCAGGCAAAGGTCAGGTGTATCCAAGCATGAGTACGGCTTCCAGTGTACTTAAAACCGTGTACAACAATACGTGATAAAACAGTTGTGCGTGTTGTATAGATGTGCCGTTTTACAGTGTAGAGCTGAATAAGCATTATTGTGCGCTAATAGCAACGCAAAAATAACTCTACATTGTACACGTAAGTGTTATTAGTTATATGCTAAGCTTGGGTATTTTATAGCTTTTTGTGTAGCTTAATGCTCATAATGTACCCTATATATCGCACATGTCTTGTATGCAGATAAATTATATATTGTATAGTGTTTTTTTTTGCTATTTAATAATTTCGGATGCATTATTTTGTAATAGTACAACTGTAATATTACTACACCATGTATTTGAATATGTATTCATTTGGGTTTCCATATTATGGCAGTGCACATTATTATGGTGTATGCATACGTGTAATTGATGCGGTGTCACATATATATGCACATGTACCGATTAACAGCGCTTATTAATAATCATAAAACATGATAGGCCCTATTATGTATAGATAGGTGTGTATGAACATTATATGCATGCTTAAACGATTGAAGAACATAATGCGCTTAGGTAATGTGCCTGATTAGTCTAGAAAATTTTGGAAAATGAAGTCTCGAGTGACGCCATTTCTCCCCCCCCCCCTTTTTCACATGCAAGTTTACGCCTCAAATGGCGTTTCATACTTTCATAGTCATTGAGTATTTTTCTATTTTAATGAATAGGTCTAATGATAATAATTAATAGAATGGATGTCCCAGTCTGCCAAAGTGGGCGTTCCTCCTCGCGTCCCCTGATCCATAAATATGTGCACAGTGAATGAGGGAGTTTCCAAACTTGGTATAGGCCTATTCCCTTTCTTAGCTTTTCTTTATTGAGTGATGTGAGAGCAACAAAAACGTTCAAAGCAAAATAACCACAATAAACTCTATTTGCGTGTGTTATACCAACACGTTTAAAAATTACTCTTTCGAGTGCTTTCATTTCCACTAAGAAAATCTAAGAGAGAAAATGAAATTTATACAATTAGTTTAGCAAATATTTCTACATATCGTCGCTGGGCGGGAAAAACATCATGTAACTCCAGAGGTCAAATGCAAAGCCACATATGTAAAAAGTGGGCCCCAGTGATAAAACCTCATTAGTGCATTTTGGTCATATCGGGCGCGGGCTCTAGTTTGAATTTCATACCAAATATGATAGTAAATGATATTGCAGTTTATTTCAGAATCTGGGGTAATTAATCATCAAATATATTTAGAAAGGAAAACCTTTCTTGTGTAAGGCATTATAGCAAATTATTCAGTTTTTGGTGTCTCCCAAAAATGTTACATAATGAGGTTTTATCATGTTACCGTTTTTACTACATGTGAGGTTTTGCTCTTAAAGGTCCAATGCACATATGAGGTTTTTTCACGCCCACCGACGATATGTCTTATTTTTAGAATATAATTTGCCTTGCTGAATGTAATTTGAATCAAAGAACGATTTTAAGGACACCCTATTATGCCCTATGCCCGCCAAATATCTCATTCATAAATGTCAATCACAAACTATCAGTTTAATGCAAACAAAGTCGTTTGTAAACTACCGCTTAAAGTATCAAAATGGCGTGACAACATTTTAGAAAATTCCCCAGTTACTTTTTGGCAAGGAGTTTACTTGCTTGCTCCGAATAAGCGCGGGAGCTAGCAGACATTTCGAGTACATAAAGTTTGAGTGAAGCAATATTAGCACATTTTTTGAAGAGCGCCCCCAATTTTCCAAATTTGATATTTTTGCAGAGTTATGTTTGTAATTGTTTACGAAACTAAAACGAGAATGCTAAAAAATGCGTATTTATCATAAAATAAGTGATTTTGTAATTAAAAATTGGGATCCCAGATTGGACTTAACGGCGGAGCTGGAAATGCTACGTTTATGTCCGTCCATGCATGATGAAATAGTGCCACCTCAAGAAAATAACCTCTAACTTGACTTGCCTGAACCAATAAAACAACTAATGGATGAGCGTAGATATGTACATCGCGCTATTTCCCGGCTATTTCACATTGGAAGGCCGTTTGCAGCAGCCGTTGAATTATTATCGGGATCCCGATATTAATTATTCTAATTACAAAATTACTTCGTTTGTGACACATAGACATTTTCGAGCTTAACCATTCACAGGTATAGTTCACTACCCCGCTACCAATGCAACCGTGTAAGAATCTCAAATATTTTTGAAAAATTGAGGGCGCTCTTCAAAAAAATGTGCTAATATTGCTTTAAGTACCCAAGGGGGTCCATGTTACCAAATATTTGTTTTTCTACGATTTCTTACTCGTGAAAAATATTTTGTAATTGTGTAACTTATGGATGCACTTCTTTCCATAAAAAAATACTTAAATTTCTTGCGTGTTATTGAGATAATTAATTAGCTTGGGTCCCTAGCTTGGGTCTGCTTATGTATGTTCATATGCATGAAACAAAATTAATTTATAATATAATCAGAAAAAAAATAATTAACCCTTTATGTGCTGAAAGAAGCAATGTCTTCATCGGCCGACTGCGCGCCATTGCTGTACAAAAACTATGGCAAATACATGTCGTAGTTATTGCCCCCACTAAAAATACACGAATGTACAAGATGGTAATGTCTGTGCTAAATATATGTAAATTGGTCCTTCAAGAGCAGATATAAACATCAAAATGATTTACAAAGTGTATGCTGTGGAAGCAGGGTCGTGGAAACATTATATTACATTTTGAGCCACATTTCGAAAACAATGATTTGCCATTAATTTCCAGGCGATAAACCGGAACTGGTCAGGTTAGCGCAGTGGGTCTTCCCTCGATTCGCACCACTGTGGTCCCAGGTTCGACCCTCGGTCGGGCCTGCGATTTTCATGTGCGTTTGGTTTTGACTCCATACTCGGCCAAGCAAGTTTTCTCCAGGTACCCCGGTTTCGTCCTGCTCATAAAACTGGGCTTTCGTCCCTACCGTGTGTATAATAATAAAGTGAATTCTCCTGAAAGTCTCCTTGTCTTATGACTCCTCAAAGTTGGTATGAGTTTCACTTGAATGATGAAACCATTACGTAAGGATTATACCTAGTCTTTCAAAAGCGAGTAGTTTGAAGATAAAGTATGTGTTTGCAGAAAAGTTATTACATTGTTGACCGTTGGTGTTTGCTGTATCTATCAACAGATTGTCATTGCAATTGAGCGACTCACACAGCTATAATTTATTTTGTTCAACTCTTATTTTATTTTAGAAGAGGTAACGACAGAACAAGAACAGAATGCATGTTGTACTAATTGCCCTTGCAGTGGTAGTTGTGGGTAAGTCTCAAAATGAAAAATATATGCTAAAAAAATTATCCCAGCAACTTTTGGTTTTGGGGTTTTACGTCTTTCGGCCATTTTGCACGTTTTTTTTTTTGTTTTGTTTTTTTTTTCAGGTGAGGTGTTAATGAAAGAGTAAGACCTAGGCAACAAAACGTATATTTCGAAAACTTATCTGACATGGGCACAATACTGATCGAAATCATGCCGAGATACTTTTTGTGCCAACTGCATATCGGGAAACTAATGTGGTCTATAGCTGTACTACACTATGAGTTAAAATAAGGTCATCCACCAAGGACACAGTTCAGTGGGTTGTACCTGTAGATACATTGACATGAACTGACCTTGTGTGATCTGGGTATCATATATCATACCCCAAAACCAGGGGGTGTATTTTCTAAATACATTGGTGAATGAAGGCTAACGAACTGTGCCAAGCCCATAGTGACTAAGTCCTCCTGTCCAGCTCTGAGGGAAAAAAAATTAAGGTTTCCCATTTGGGATACGTGTAGTTGTACACAAATGTGGAATTCTTTCAATCGAACCATGAACAATAGAATTCCACATGCCAAATACAAGCACACACCTCATGCAGGGCATCTAATCCTCCCTGTAGTATACACCTGCATCTAAGAATTTTTTTGTTTTATCAATCCTGGAACAAAAGAATTTCACATTCCATATACAAGTAACACTTCGCGCATGAAATGTAAACTAATTGTGAACGGCAAGTGATATTTTAGGATAACTAACCCCAGTATACCACACATACAGATGTGTTTTATTACGCCGATTTTATAGTTGATTCTAACTTCTCTTACTCTTAAAAATATTGAGACTAATTAACCAAAGAAAGGTTTCACGGGGAAAATTTAGCAAATCTGTAATCTGTCGCCCTAAAAAAACTTATTTTGGGGCATCCAAAGACCCATATCTTAGGAGTTCTCATGTCAACGAATACCCCTGGGTTGGAAGCGCCAGCCTTTCACCCATATCCATTTCATATCTGAGTGCCCCCCCCCCCCCCCACAGCACCATATATACTTTCGCTAATAACATCACTTTGTCTATTTTCAGGTTATCTTCTGCTTAGACACTTTGCTATTGTGGGACGATCATGTACAAGTAAAGCCAGGCTTGACGGTAAAACGGTGATTATCACTGGAGCTAATACAGGCATTGGGAAAGAGACTGCCATAGATATGGCAACAAGAGGTAATAGCTTTCATTTCGCCCAAAGAGATTGATTTGATTTTTTTAGATTTGTCAACTACCCTTTTACTACTTGTAATATTGACCTTTTTTAATTGTAATTATTTCCTTAAAAGGGATTTAGCAATGGAATCCCAAGTTGACATGTCTTGCATAACAAAATAAAGTACAAATATCAAGAAAAACAATGGTGCATGTTTTAATCGACAAAGTAAAGGAATTAGGTGATTAATAGTGCAATATAAAAAACCACTCAATGGTATTAGTCAGGTGGAAGTTTAGGCACACAGCCTGAAGGATGGAAATGGACTACAAACTTTTTCTATTGATAGATTTTAGTTCATTAGGACCTAAGCCAATAATTTTTGGAGGGTGTGCGAAATTTGTTACAGTGGCATTTTTGAAAATCCAATATGGCTGCTACCATGTCCAAAACCACTAAAAATCCCTTAAGTATTTCCGATAGAGACAAATATTTCTCGGTACTCCGGTGTTTTAAGCACGAGAAAGTGTTGGTTTTGTAATTGCATCATTACATTGCCACAAAAATCCAATATGGCTGCTCTAAAGTCAAATATGCTCTCGAAATCATTAAAATTATCTTAACTCCTCCATTATACCTATTTACGCTACTTGAATATATACTGAACACCTAAAATATGTTCTGCAGGTGTTACAATTGATCACACTCTGCAAGTGTTACTTTAACACCTATAGAATGCATTTCCAACGCATCCAGATACGTCAAGTGTTCTGCACATTTTGCAGTTTAGAGACTTGATTCCAGTGTCTATATGCATGCTTTATGCTTTACACTTATGAGGTACATGTATTTGATCACTAGAAACCCTTATTTGGCATTTCTCTGTTATGGACATTTTCAAAATTCAAGATGGCAGCCAATACGCCGCCCTTTAACAATAGTAAAACCTACATTATAGTGTATTATATGTAGTTACATCAACTAATGTTTTATTACAAAGGTGAAATTAAGGTGTGGGATAAGTAGTTGACCATTTGACATTCTTATCTGGCTTTCTGTTCTTTAACATCAAAAAATGTTAAGATGAGGGCCAATGTGGCTGCCTTTTACCTTCTTTAAAACCTATAATTACGATACATCTGTATTTGTATTTAGTTAAAACACCCATAAAGATATAAGTTTGGTTAATTAAAGTATGAGGGTATGTCTTGAACATTACATAAATCTATTTTTTTTGAATTCGTTGACAACATGCTTAACCTCAAAATGACGGCAATATATTATCAATTATAAATTAAAAAAAAAATGTAGGTTTTTTTAAAGAATCTTAAAAGGCAGACACATTGGCCAAATCTGTGATGGTAGCTTGTTAAAACACTTGACATGGAAGAATGGGAGTTCCTCCTTAGTTATAGAGCGCCGAATACGCCTCATAACAAATACTTGATGAGTTATGGTATTTGAAATGATTTCAGGGCATATGGGTTTTAGGGTGGCCATATTGGATTTGATGGTAAGTTGTGATCAAATCACGTCAATACCGATCCAAAAGATTCCCCGTGCTTTAAAAACCTGGATCTAGTGCATATAAAATTATGGCTATTTGAATGAATTTGAGAGTAGTGACAGTGATAGCCTGGCCATATGGATTTCTAGAAAATGCAAACCCTCCAGAAATTATAGATAGGTCATCATTGACAAACACGATCAATAGAAAAAGTCTTTACTCCATTTCCCCCCGGTACCCACAATCCTCCTGACTATATGGCCACAAAACGCTTTTGAAAAAGCAACGACCCTGACACTCAGCCGATGATGTAAGACATTGGTTGCTAGCACCATTGCCAAGATTCCAAGCTGGAGGTTAAGCGCCGGTTATGTACACAAATTATGTTCTAGTGAGAATGGGCTGTAACTAACGACGGGTGCCCACCCGAGTCACTTAAAACCATTATTACAATTCCCTTGTTCTTCCCCATCTTTCGTATGGCGCAATGATATGGGCGGATTCCAACAATGCTAATCATGACCCCTCTTTTTGACTTCAAAAGAAATTGTCCGTGTTGTTTGTCCTGTCAGTGTTAGTGTACTTGTATGTGTGTATGTCCGCGTTTATTCTATGTCTGTCTGTCTGTCCTGTTGTCTAATATAGCTCAAGACTATCTTAAAACAATATGTTTAATCTTTGTATAATACTGCTCTGATGTGATGTCTATTGGTGGTCTTTTATTAGCTAAACGTTTTTTCTTTTATGATCATCGAGTTATTTTTGTTGTCTTATTTATATTTTATTTACCGGGACACTACACTACAACGTCACGCGATGCGTTTAGTAGTGTCCCCTCTCAATTATAAATTATATTTGTTTATATTGTATTTCAAATTCATTTTTATTAACATTTGATTTATATATATGTTATTATTTGAATGAAATAAATTTGATTGTTTATAATCGAAATACTGCATTCTTATATCAATGCACGTGTAGCACAACCAAGTTTATTTGGCCAATCCAAACCTTGTATTAAAAATTAGCGAAAGCGATTTTGATTTTTGAACAATCTTGGTCAACTATGGGAAATAGGTCTTTTTTATCACTAACAGAACATTTGTATAAATGAATTAATCAGTTAGTAAGCCGATTCTGTGCAGGTTACTTTATTCAATGCCACAATATTTCTTGTAATATGAACAAAGGTCTAGTCTTCACATGGTCAGTGATTGAACCTCATATCAATATCACCCCCCCATGGGAAATAGCAAGAAATCCTCATTTAATTTTGAAATCCTGCTATGTAGTGTTTAAAATGTATACAATAATCACATTGGGAATACTTAAATTCAAGCTTATTACAAGCTCCTATTTTTTTAGGAATATGTCTTTTTGTGGGTGTTTTGTTTTGATGATGCTTTCATTCTAATGTTGCCTTGTAATAGCGCCAAGGTAATCCGGCTTGCGTGATCACCTAAGGCGGACAGGCAGCTGTCTGATATCCGGACATCACCGGCACAGCCCAGATTGTGGTAGAAAATTTGAATTTGGCCTCCCTGGTCTCCATACGAGAATTGCTGATAAGATCAGTAGACATAAGACAGACTGGATATTTTTGAATTAATAATGCAGGTAAAACACTTGACACGATACAAAGTTTGGTGTGTGTTCCGATTACCTTGACGTGCCCCTCCCGATTTACTTGCAAGTTAGTGCGGTTTTATGCCATTTAAAAGATCCTTGTTTTCCGATATTACAGCTCCAAATGCCTTTCTTTCCAAATATGTACTATAACAATGCCACCTAATGCCACAAAAGCACACTCTTGTTTCCAACGAAACCTGCCTGTGGGTGTGTCATAGCATCAGGTTCTCGTATCAAGTAAAGAATAGGCCACACACGCACCTCTGAGGTTAATACTGTAGCCATTATCAGAATACACTTGTTCACACTCTTTTAATTTTACCCCATCAAACACACACTCGCGCGCGCGAGAAAACACACACACACATTGACCTGCGTGGACATACTCACAAAATGGTAGGTGGTTGGTGGACAGGTGTATCGCCATACTCCGGTTTGGTTGGCAACTGGACCAAATGATGGTACACAGTCCCTTTATTATTCTTATAGGTTAGGCTCGTGATTAGGCCATTAAATAACCTATATGCTGCTGAACATACCAGCATTAAGGGCGGAAGAAACCACCAGGTTCAACGGCCAGTGTGTTCCAGACTTTATGGTATCTGCTGCCTTGTATATTCACCTGATTGCAGGAAAGGCTTGGGGAGACAACCCTGAGGATAAATCCGGAGTTGGAGTCCCGTAGGCGACTGACTGCTCTACTCAGCACCAGTTCGGCAACTCCTGCGACGCTGCTGGCACCAAACTGTATCGTTTCTCGACGTTCCTTTGGATATGTCTTCAGCGTGGAGAGGGGGATTCATGTGCATGGGCAACATACGGATCTCCATAGCAATTGCCCTGGCTTTGCGCCCTGGAGAGGACACTCCAGCTTCGCTTCATAGCGTAGAACTGTGGCGATGAGCGCTCTACCGTCGAACATGTCTAGCGCCCTCCCTCGTCAAAGTGAAGCGACATTCACCGGGGTCAGGGTATCGCCCATGACTAGATAGAGGAGAGCTTCAACTTCCGCTGTGATTGATGTGATTGTCGAGTGATTCAAGTATTGATTCGAATGATTAAAATGATCCAAATCATGTAAATGAACTGTTAATTATGTGTTAATCGAGTGTCTACCATTTGAGTTAAGACCCCAAACACCCAATCCAACAGAACCAACACGGGAAGTAGCAGTTACCGGTTTTAAGCTACTTTGCTTGATTGGCGTAGAGCATAGCGCCAGGGGCTACTTCCGACGGTGGGAGAGATCATCGCATCTCACTGGACAGCTACCGCCCGCCTTAAGCTGGGCAGCCCTCAGTCAATTGGGTGCTGTCCCGCCACAGTTAGTCTTCCTCATAGGGTGCATGGTAGTCCGGTGCTCGACCCATTATGACTTTGCGCAAGCGTCCACACAAATGGTTTGATGGTTTATCGGCAACATTGACTGCTGATTCCAAATCTGGATGATGCCACTTTGGCATCATTGACCATTGTGAGATAGGGAAGGGGGTAATTAACAGGGGTAGAATTTGTAAAGGTTTCATTGTGGATTTGAAATATGTAGAGAAGTGTTCCTAAGTTTAAAAAAGGTATAGTTTGCTATACCTGCAACCTTTTGTGTTTACACTACAGACCAAAATTTGCTCAAGGTCATCATGGGATTAAATATTTACAACGATCCGATTTGTTTCAAATTGGTTTAAATTGTTCGTATGGGAATGTTAAAACAGAAAATAAACATTTACCTCATGTCAATCATTGCTAAGGTATCTAACAGAGACTAAAATGATTAACCCCCATAGACCCTGTGGAACTTCTCCATTATTTCCCTTATTGATACCACAATGTCCAACAAAGTGTGTAACCTATATTTGACATTAATATCAAACAGAATGAAGGAATTGGCCCTTTGAATGGAATAGGTGCATTCTAATTGTTACCCCAGGATGACCTTGAACCATTTTAGCTTGATGTGTTAAAAGTAATTGTTCTAGATATAGCAAACTATACCTTTTTTAATCCATAGGACCAGATGCAAATGACTAGCACATTTGAAAACCCATTATGAAGCAGTTACAAATTTTACCCTGTTAATTACCCCCTACCCTATCTCAAATATGCTCCAAGGATCCAAAGTGGCATCATACCAGATTTAGATTCAGTAGTCCATCTTCCTAGAAACCATCAAAATATTTTGTGTGGACTTTTGCACAAGGTCACATGCAAGGTCGTTGGACGAAGCACCAGACTATGGGGATATTGGAGACATTCATGAAAAACTGACTGCAACTACTGCACCTGACAATCAAGATAAGAAACCCAACAAGGAAAAACTAACCTCCAGTTGGGATGTTGGAATATGCGTACCATGACACCTGTTTAAGTGACAATCTCACACAGCTGTTTGGACCTCATGCAAATTGTCTCTTTATTTTTAGAGCAATTTTAAGCAATGGCGGACATAATTTTGACAACTGATATGGGTAGTGACATGCAGAGCTATAACCTCCGCAAAAATCAGAAAAATCCATTGCGGGAATCTGCCATATAGGCCTATAAAGGTCAAATTTGATGTGATAGCGCCCTCTAGATGCCGATTTAACATAGAAAAAACGTGTAAAAACAGCTTTTTATGCCAAAACCACATCCTCCATATTTGCACCGCAATGAAATTTCATCCAAATTCACACAAGAGTCTAGTGGAATATTTAACCCAAATTAGGTGTCAAAAGGCTGGGAGCCGTTGATATTTTTTGTTTTATTCTCGTTTGGTCATAATAAATGAGGGACTTTCAAAACAGCTGTGCTCCAAAGATATCACTGATACTCGCAAGACAGCCATCATTCATAATGGAGCTCTAAGACTTAAAGTCGGACATAGCCACCTACAAGGAAACACGTCTAGCAGGATTAGGGTACCTCAAGGAAAAGGACTACAACATCTTTAGGAAACTTGGTACCCAGGGAAATCAGCAGAGAACCTAGTGATTGGCCGTTGTTTGCAGTTAGTAAACTCCTTACTGAAGTTCAGTGGAGCCTGGGGGTAAAGGTGGATCAGAACGCTTCTGACAATTACGCCTTCACCCAGCGATGGCCAGTCTCCTCCCTCATTCAGTGTTTATGCTCACAACCCTGACTGCCACTTCTGAAGCCAAGGATGAATATTCTATGACAACCCTTGAACGCGTAATCAAGGGTACCAAAGTGATGAAACACCTCCTTCGCAGGGTGATTTCAATGCGAAGTGGGCTCTGACCAAGAGTCCGGCCATTTGCCTGGGACACTTTGGTGTCGGTAAGACTAATGAAAAGCACAACGTCTTCTTGAAATGTGCTCCTACTATAAACCTGGTGGGCAACACCCTTTCAGAACAAACCTCAGCACAAAGTTCCTGGCGTCACCCACGCTCCAAGCACTGGCCTCAACTTGACCTGATCATAACAAGGCGATCTTTCTCAAGGCCATTCAACTCCACTAGGTCTTACCATAGGCAGACTGTGATACAGTCATGCCTTGTTTGCTGTAAGATTCGACTGCAACCAAAGAGGAGGCACCGCTCTAAACAAGCTGGTAAAACCACGAATCAATACCATCACAATGCAGCAAGCAGACAGAGTGAGCCAATTTGATGTTTCCTAATGCTCCAGGATTGGACTGGTCAATCAAGGTGATACTGCAACAGAAAAAGGACTAAATCTTCGTGCGAAAATTGCAGAGATCAGCATTTCTTGTCTCTTTGGACAGAAAAATCAAAGCAGAACCACGATTGGTTTGAGGCCCACGTTCCAGGCTTATAAATCCAGTCATGAAGCCAAACGAGCAGCCGTTCAGTGCGTATAAGAGTTAACCTTCCACACACAACCTGAGGAGTGATTCAAGCAGCTAGAAGTGAGTTCAGCGGTAGGCAAGGCAGTGTGCCAATGATTACTGACTGGAGCTGCGCGAAGAAATACAAACCGCTGCTGCAACGGGCAACATCAGAGATATGTATATGAATAAAGAAGGTGTCGGCAAGTCTAGTGCCCAAAACAGCGCCCTCAAGGATCAGTGGTGAAGTCATCGCAGACAGAAGTAAGCAGAAGGAGCGCTGGGTGGAAACATTTTTGTAGCTCTACTCTCAGAAAAGGAGTCACAAACTAGCCATTGACCAGATAGAGCATTCCTAAAATGGCTGCCCTAGATGCTCTACCTACAGTGGATGAACTTGACATCGCCATCGGACAGTCTTCCCTCGGAAAAGCCCCGGGAAGATGGAATACCACCAGACTTGATCAAAGCCTGCAAAACTCTCTGCTTCACACACTAAAGTCGTTCTATGTCAAATGTGAGGAAGGAGCTGTACCACATGACATGCGCGACTCAAAGGTCATCACCCTCTACAAGAACAAAGCGTGAAATAAGTGATTGCAACAATTACAGGGTATTTCCCTCCTTAGTATGTCGGCAAAGTTTTGCCCGTTTGAGTTGATGCGTCTTCAAGTCCTTCAAGGGTGTATCCTGAGTCTCATTGCGGATTTCGTGCTGGCGGATCTGCGGTCGATATTGACTTCTCCAACCATACAGGCGAAGTGCAGAGGAAACAAAGGAAGCCACTCGACATGCTTTCATAGACCCATCGACAAAGCCTTTGACCTGGTTAGCAGGAATGGACTGTTCCAAATCCTCAGAAGATTGGCTGTCCACCACGGCTTCTGAGCATCATTCAGATCTTTCCACCTGACATGGAAAGCAACGGTACAGTTGACGGCAGCCTATCAGAGCTGGTTTGACTCTCGCCAGTGGTGTTAAGCAAGGATGTTTGTTTTGGCCACAACGCTCTTTGGGATATTCTTTTCAGTACTTCTGAAGCTAGCATCGGTACAGCCACAGAAGGGCCATCTACATGACACACCAGGTCTGATGGTTGGCTCTTCAATCCTGCACGCCCTAGAGCTAAGCCAAAGGTTCGTCAGATAGTGATCGTGACAATGTTGTTTGCTGATGATGATGCCATTACTTCGCATTCCAAGCAGGAACTTCAGATGCTCAAGATCGCTTCTCACAGGCTGTAAGGACTTCGGACTTGACATCAGTTTGAAGAAGACAATGTCCTTGCCCAGATGCTCAAGAACAACCTGTCAGCACAATCGACAATTACACACTTGAGGTTGTCAGGAATTCACCTACCTAGGGTCCAACATCAGTGACAGTCTGGTCTCTTGATGCAGAAATCGGCAAACGCGTTGGTAAAGCTGCAGCTACTCTTGCCTGGCTTACAACGCATGTGTGGGAAAAATCCGAAGCTGTCCATTAAGACAAAAGGCAGCCAGTTACAAACGCCTGCATCATCAGCACATTACTGTATTGTAGTGAGACATGGACTAAATACTCTAGGCATGAGAAGGAAAACTCAACAGTTCCATCTACGCTGTATTAGACGCCTTCTGGGTGTCACTTGGACGGACATGGTGCCACTACAGAGCCCCTGACTCGAATTGGACTCCCCACCATCTATATATTTATTAGACAACGCAGACTCCGATGGCTGTGGCCATGTCGTCGAATGGAGGATGGCCGTCTACTGAAAGATATGTATGCTGAGCTTACATATGGCAAGAGGAAAGTTGGTCGACCAATGCTCCGCTACAAGGATACTTGTAAGCGTGATATGTTGTACCCTGAACAGCGACATTGGGTGCTGGGAAAACTTGCTGACAATCGTCACATTTGGCGGAGAACAGTGAAGCAAGACCTTGAGCTTGGAGAACAACGGATCATCAGCCAGTTTGAGAAGCAGCGAGCTAAAAGAAAGCGCTGCACAGATCCTTGGATAGTCAAGCTGTGACATCCCATTATGTAGCACTGGGGCAGAGACTGCCATCTAGATGGCCTCTTCAGGCACAGACGTCGCTGTTCATTTAACCTGTGACTTAATGTGAGCGCTTTATCCATAGTCGCTTGCGACTGACGGAGGCCCTGATGATGATGACACACACACACATTAATAAGGACATTTATAATACCGGGTGTCTAAAAAGAGAACCCTCAAAGCGCCCTCTATTTCACTATTTCTGGAAGAGAAAAAACGTAGACCATACAAATATAAATAAACATATGAAAAATTGGCTTTCGTTAATTCCCACACCGAAAAAAATCTTTCTAAAAGGGACACATATTGGTGTTATGGCCGATTGAAAATTTGTACCACTTTTTTTATTTTATCCGTGGATTGTTACTGTTTAGTTGTCTTTAGACCAATAAACGTTATCAAGCACATTATTTTGTATATGGGTTCTTTTGTTCTTCGCCAAAGCGTCAGTTCTGATATTGAAAAGATAATAGTTTCAATTTTAGAAATTCTTACCTCATTCTTCTTACTGCGCTGCATCTGACATCCAATGGCTGATCAAAGACGGATGGAGGCTTGCGCTTCTTTTCCATTTCAAAAATCGACTGTCCCTGTTGTGCCGAAACACCCGGGTGCCGAAATATACGGGTGCCGAACTTCCCTCCTCTCGGAACCGCCGAAGTACTCGGGCATTCGGCAGAATAGAAGGGAAGTGCAAAATAACGCGCTGTTGATGAGGAGTGTACGGTGTTTAAGAATGATCAGCGATTTATGGACAATAATACAATGATACTCATTAAAAATCAGGCTTTTGGCATTTTGGAACAACCATGTATGTATAGTTAGATATGAATAGATCTTGTAAAGTTTCCCCAAAAGCACTCACATATATTATAGACCCTATGAAGACGAGTTTTCGCCTCCGTTTAGCAAGGTAGCGAATTCGGAAACAATGTATACGTTATAATCTATGCATTGATATGACTTCCATTGTAAAAGCCCGTTGTAAAGGTCCCCTTTATTGATTAGGAGGGCTATTAGGGTTGCAACGCGGGTTAGGTTAAGTGTAGGGTTATACAGGGTTAAGATTAGGGTTAGGATTGAGTTCGGTTTATGGATTAGTTTTAGGGATAGAGTACGCTAGGGCCTAGGCCTACAATTGGTAGGGGTTAATAGTTTTACGGCTAGTTTAAGGCTGTTTTTTTTTAGGGGGGTTTATAGGCCTAGAAATCGTATATATAGTATGGGGTTGTTAGGATTGAGGTTAGAGTTTCGTTATTAGGGTCCGGTGAGTACAAACATTATAGGGATTAGACCTATGTGATTTCCTACTTGACAAATAGGAGGTTATGTGATTTATTTTTTTTTTTTTGTGATGAAGGGGTCATGTTAAATTTATTATTCAGTAAACCTTCTTACTAAAATATCAGCAGTAGGCCTAAATCATTGATTGGTACCTACGCATAATGTGTGTGGGGGATGGGGTGTAATGTAAATTTGGAGTCAGTAGGGGGTTAGGGCCTATGTAACTTTACATTGGGGTTTATGTTAAATTTCGAAAACATCTTTCATTCTCCGGCCCCCTCCTTCTGTAACTAATGAACGGGCCCCTAAATATGTTAGTTTTTAAAAAAGTTTAAAGGTAATTTTAGCCTGTCGTACGAGCGGAGTCAACTGACGCTCACGTCGTGTCATCCTGGGTCCGTATAGCCAATTGACAAAAGAACTTGTTACATCCAACAACCGCACGCTGTAATAAGTATCCCTCTGTGCCGGACTACCAGGCTAACCCATTGTTTCGGCAAGTACCCCTGCCGTACGGCAGGCTTAAGGACGTAGCCGCATTTTAGGCATGAACACGGGCGTTTCGGCAGACACCCCTGCCATGCGGCAAGGTCATCTGACGTTTCGGCATAGCCCGGATTTCGGCGCAGCAAGGATGTATCGAAAGCGTGAGATTTTGACCACCACCAATGCTCCAGTAGCAGCATAGGTGTGGCCCAACCGTTCCAGATCGGAGCTATTCATTATATTGAGTGCTGAACACAATAGCAGTCGCGGATTTATTCAGAGTAAATGTTATCAAGGATTAGAATTGCAAATCTGACACACCAATCTTCGCTGGTCTTGTGATTAGGTAGCTGACCTAATGATACAATGGTTTCGGATTAGAATCTCGATATTGCCTCTTTTAAAAATATATAAAACTAATATGAGGTTAAAGGGAAAAATTCTAAGTCCAAAAAAATTAAGAAAAAATATAGCTGCCCTTTGAGGTTAGTGAGGGAGACCTGCTCCTGGGGCGTTGGTGGTGGTCAAAAACTACGCGTGCGCTTGTATCCCGGCTGTAATGGACTTTAAGAGTGAAGTGTATGCACAGGGACCACCATAAAATTTGCCAGAACTTCGCATCATTACAACCGCTGTCCGCTGTAAAGGCAACCACAATTAGTAGTATGCTTGATGTTTGGTCTCAGATCAGTAAAAAAATCTGTCTTTTGTGAATAAAAAGACAAACAATTTTATATAGTTAGGTCGCTTAACATCTGAAAATTACGCCGAAGTATAGCTTTTAAAATTTACTCCTCTAAATTTTGATGTGGATTTAGGTGTGTTAGATAGACACATTTTGCCTTGAAACCGACCTTATATTGTAAACTATCTTTTGCAACAGGTATAATGATGTGCCCTCAGTGGGAGACAGAAGATGGTTTTGAGATGCAAATAGGAACTAATCATTTCGGTCATTTCCTTCTCACCAATCTCATCTTGACAAGTTCGAAGAAGTAGCACCAAGTCGAATTGTGACACTTTCGTCTGTTGCACATAAGTTCACACCAAAGATAGGTATGCACACATGAAAGAAAACGTTCTTTTAGGATGGTTATTTCTTAAAAGGGACGACTACTTTTGGACTTGGGTTCGGAGTTAAACCAGGGTTAGTCCTCCACAAGTAGACCGTTCCCTTCCAAAATAATGACAATTATGGGTAACCGTGAAAAAATTCCTAATGGATGGTCCGGAAAAGGCCCATCCATGAGGAATACTCTCACCCAATAACATTGACCTTCACAGTATTTTTAAAGGAAACTTTTGAGGAGAGAGAGATGGTATATACAGTGACTAAAGTTTTTTTAACTTTAGAGAAAACTTCCTTTGAATATTGATTATCAGAGGAATACCATCTGTCCTTCATGGATAACAGTTTGAGATGTTTGGCAAAAAGAAAGGCAACCCAGTCTAATAAGAAGTGGCTCAATAGACCATTTGCACGATCCCCGAAATGCATCTAATTCGGTGCCCATTTCCATCCGGGAACTTGTACCAGCCTCAAGTCGACTAAAAAGATACGGTTAGGAGCGTAACGAAAATACCAGAAAACTTACCCTATCTGTTGCACTATAGTTGTGTAATCGTCCGTCAGATGACAAGTAGGGCACAGTACGATCGAAAATATCACGTTTTGTCGTGAATTTCAACACCAGTGCTTCGATTGTTTTTTGTTCCATAGATATTCTTCTACATTTTTGTAAGATTAACTTCACGTGAAAAGGTACTCTGTATTGTAATTTTAGGCACTGTTCGGCGACGCGAACGAACAACAAATTTTTTTGTAAACATGACCTCTGGTACAAGTTCCCGGATGGAAATGGGCACCGAATGAGATGCATTTCGGGGATCGTGCAAATGGTCTATTGTGAAATAACTTATGAGTGCGTCCTCCATCAACCATTACTAAATCGATGTGGTTCCTGTATTGAAAACATTGGATAGAGTAATCCGTTATGTTTCTTTGCATTGTTCTGTAATCGTATTGGTTTAAGTATTGCAAATTTCAAATAATTGCAATTGGTTAACATTGCGACATATACACAAATACAGGGTGAGTAAAAAAAAACTTGACCCTGATTGTGTCCGCCAATCTTAACCGATTGGAATGATCTTTGCAGCAAATTAAAGATAATGAAATAAGCTTTCCGCAGATACCACATATGTTAGATATATATTATTTAAAAAATCAAAATGGCGGACACAATCAGGGTCAAGTTTTTTTGACTCACCCTGTATACACAAATATCAAAATCCAAAATCTGCAAAGATCATTCCAATCGGTTAAGTATAGGCCGAGCTACAGTCTTTCGAATCAAGAATCTGCAGTGAATAAATAGCCTGATTTTCTTCTGGACAACGGATTTCCTTCGCTGAACGCCGTTCATTTCAATGTGAATCCGTGGACAGAGCAGAAAACAGACTATTTGATTCAAACGACTGTAAGTCGGTCCCCTAGTACCTAACCGATGTGAATGATCTTTGCAGCAAATTAAAGATAATGAACCCAGCTTTCAGATGATACCAAATATGTTAGATATATATTATTTAAAAAATCAAAATGGCGGACACAATCAGGGTCAAGTTTTTTTGACTCACCCTGTATACACAAATACCAAAATCCTCTTACAGGCATCCCGTCGTAAAAATTAAGCGCAATAAAAAGCCATTTTCATCTGTTTTCAGGTATTGATTTTGAAGATATTCACTCTAAGAAGAGTTATAGCCCTACTATGGCCTATGGTAAGAGCAAATTGGCAAACATCTTATTTTCCAGAGAACTTGCCAAACGTCTCCACGGTAAGATATTTTTAGATTGGATACTTCAATATTTAAATTTGGTTGTAACGGTCGTCCATGCGCTTCTTCGTTAACACCCCATTAGCTTGTAAGGTTTCTTTTTATGTCCATTACAATAACTCTCTCATAAGAGTTGAAACCTATAGTTTTTGTTCTTAGGCTATTGCGACTAATTGTGCGGTAGTAAAGAGGACCAAGGGTTGGGGTTAACATCAAGCTCTTTTATTAAATATTGCAACAGTTAGTTGTGCTGCCTATGGTGATGATAGAACCAAAGAACATCATGGAATTATTTAAGAACGCCAACTAATTTGGGCCGGTGTAGAGAAACTGACTGTCCCCCATTAACCCTAACCCCACATCGGGTTCAAGCCTATCTCCAGGGAGGGACTGAAGGAGTGTGGAAAGAGGGGGAACAAGAAAAGTCGCAAATTCGGGTGGGATTCGAACCCAAGGCCCTTCGGGCACCAGTCCCATGAACCGGGATAGCACGCTACGGCGGTGTTGCTGGCCCGACCAGCGATTTCGTTCCCATATGAGTCTTGGTTTGATGACGTCATCGCTACTTCTGGACTTAGTGCATTTTTCCCTCTCACTCAGTGCTGTGAGATTTAGTTGTGTTTAAAGGGTGTCCTAGCTACCATTGCAACACGTACGGAATAAACCGTAACCTTGCAGACGACCAACAAATGATGCATAGGCCTATAGCACCCAATGGAGATGAAACGGACACTGTATGATATGACGCCGGTGTTATGAATTACAGCGCCCTCTGTGATGCAGTGTCCTACCTTATTGTGTTCTCCATTGTACACTGCACGCATAATTAAGGACACTGTCTCATATCTCAGTTTCGTTATACCCATGTATACCGGTGTCATATAATAAAGTGTCCATGTGACTAAATGTCCTCCCACCCATCTGACTATTTTGTTCTCCATTGAGTGCTGTAGGCCTCATTTGTTTCAGCACTGTACCCAAATGGCTTCGTCTGCAAGGTCACGTTATATTCAGTACATGTTGCTATGGTAGCTAGGACATTCTCTCATGGGGGACACTCAGTTTCTTTACACCGCATTGTAGCTTGTTTCATATTCTTCAAATATTACACATCTTTAAAAAATATTCTACAAACTGTCTGGGTTTTTTTTTTACCAATTATTATGGGCTTAGTATGATTGGTAAATAGTTGTTCCATTGAATATTTGCCATTAATCCAAGCTCATATTTTTACGGTACAGGAACTGGCGTTACCCACATCTAGCCTCCATCCCGGTTCCGTACAGACTGAACTGCAACGAACAGCAGGGGGTGTACACTTCTTGGCTCCAATACTCTTCAACCGTTTTGTTTATTCACTGTTTTTTAAAACTCCAACGCAAGGAGCCCAGACAAGCATATTTTGTGCTGTAGATGAAAGCGTTGCCAATTCTTGCTGGCAACTAGTATGAGTAAGTATTTATAATCTATATTAATAGATGATCAAGAAGTTCAGGACTTCAACAGAGGAGTGATCCTTGCCATGTGCACTTTATGATTCTTTTTTGTTCTTTTATTTGACCACTATAGATCATGTGACATCATGTTTATTAACAAAGGCAAGTGATTGCCTATCGATAAGCTTGAACTACACTGTTCAATGACCTTCTTGTGCCAAATTAAATGTGTGGTGGGAATTTTAAAAGCTAGGGCCCTGAACAAAAAATCATGCCCTCGGATACCGCCGGAAAGAGATGTTGGCGGGCCAGGTTGATGTAGTCATTTTATTTATTTACGCTCACACTGTTTGGTAACAAGATAAGGTTTCATATTTTTTTTTCATTTAACAGCAACTGTGCAGAGTGTAAACCTAGCAAGTTGGCTCAAGATGATGAGGCAGCGAGACGCCTCTGGGAGATAAGCGCAAAGATAGTCGGTTTATGAAGAAACGAAGGAGAGCTAGAGACAACCACTGGCATATGTTGTTGCTTGGACCTTTGAAAAGCTTAGCACAACAATGATATCTATGTAAAGAGCATCTTATCTGTTTTTAAACACTAATGCTAACAGAAAACAAATTATAGACTTCTTTAAGGAAGTGTCATATATTGTGGAGAAATTTCGAAAAAGGTGAATGATTGCACTTTTTTGATAGCTTGGTGAGTTTTATTTTTATGACTAGTCACATCTTTTGAAAGGTCCATGTATCAGCGGGGGGGGGCTAGATGTCGGTTATGTTAATTTACTTTAGACCAATCACAGCACAGTTACCACTAAATGTACATAGGAAAATGACTTATAGGAGATACATGTACTTTCACAGAGAAAACCGTAGTTTAGTTAGAACATACAATTAAATCGCCGTAACTTTATTTCCAAGCAACATTGTATTTCTATCCGTAATTTGTATGTTGCTGTGTTTGAGGATGAAATGGCTTCTTGTTTATAGAGGGTGGAAGAATGATTACAAATGATCGCAGATCTATGGAGGTTCAATGATCTATGACTTCGTAAGTGTCCTTCTAGCAACCAATTGCCTACACTATACATCCGCTGCGATGGGGATTCAGAAGCACGAATCAACACTTCTTGGCACATTACTAATATAATTAATTTAATATGTGTATAACCTCTTGCATTGATGTGGAATCATAAATTTTATAAACAACACAAAAAAGTCAGTCTGGTGTTGGTGTAGTGAATGCTTTTGGAAAACAAAATGGCCTTTGCGCGAATTCGGCTAAGTTTAGAAATACGGGTGCTCGACAAAATGTGAAGCGCACATTATAACTGCCGTTGCGTTGAATTATAGATGCGGACAGGGTAAACAGTCGGGCATTGACGTCATTGGTCCAGGTGGTCTATAAAACATTCGCCTTTGGAAATGGGATAAAGAAAATTAGCATACACAAAAATCATACATTGTTTTGTATACCCAGATAAACGAAGGAGTTTAAAACGATCCCTAAAAGTTAAGGGCATCATAATCGAAAGGAATAAAGAACAATAGAGTACATATTTATAAACGTACCATGTTAACTTCAGCATCGTAGGGTTCCAAATGAAGAAGAAAATAATATATCATAATGTCTTGTATTGACTTTGTTAGTATGACTGATCATATTGGTTGTCCGAACAGCAATATCTTATGTTGAATTTCGCGCCGATCAGCAGCCACCTAAATAAACGCCGGGCTCCAATTATTCGTGTATAGTCTCTCGCGGAGGTCGCAGTGGAAACACTGAGCATTTTTGTTTACGGAGGTTATGATGGAGGTTATTAAATATTTTTAAATATAATCACCGTAAACTTTGCAAGTTCTGTTAAACTAGTATGACCCTTATTTCGGTGTGCAATGGCAAGAACACAGTTCTTTTAACATCTTTCTGGCCCTTGATGCACTTGGGCATCAGTAATCACCAAACCATAAAAAATCGATTTTATGGCTGGAAAATGGAAAGTACTTTATTTGATAAAATATAACCCTGGAGCCCAATTTGAAACCTGACCTCCGTCACTTTGACGGCAAAAGTCAGCCAAAAGTGTTGCACTATTTATGCCTTTGTGTCCTATTGAGTCTGTCTAAAACAGTCCAGAAGAAAGCGTACAAGTACTATATTACACCACATACATAAGTCATAATTTCCCACATGCAATGCAATGCACTTTTTAAAAAGAAAGAATCAGGTTTTAAAATTTTCCCCCGGAACAGTAATTTGACAAGTATGAAAGCGCAATCTTCACTACATAATGTTTTAAAGCTTTATCATAAAATGTATGTGCGGATTTTGGATATCTTTTTTCAATAAACGATATTATTATTAAATAAAATTGAGATGACGTCTCAGTGAATTTTTTTTTCAATAATTAAATTTCAAGCACATTGAAATCAAAATTTTGACTAATAGAATTTTGTTTATAATGTTGTTTGGCATTCTGAAATTAGTATCCTTTCTCGTCTAAAATCTCGTCTCAAAACTGAGAATCCCGAGAGGATTTTGTAAATTCTTTTGTATTCCTTTATAAGTTGGTGACGTATGTACGTACTTGGTGACAAGTAGCGCTATCGTCTATCCATCTAAGATGGGAAAAGTTAGCTCTTCAATATGCTTAAAACTTAAAAGTAATGCTGATAGGCTCAACCCATGAGAGCACCTTTGCGCCTAAATTTACCAACTTCTATACTAGTAACCTCATGCGTACTCCAACTTTTGGAATCCGTATAAAAGCGGGTTTTTCACAGGGTGTCCAATGCTGAATATCATTGCTCCATTTGAGTTTCCTATGCGTCCTCCTTGGACAAAGTTGAATTGATATTGACCTAACTTTATGTCAATAGAGAAGTGTTAACTGATGATACTTTTTCAAGCTAAATTTGAGATCTTAGCAAAATATCATTCAACATGCGAGCTATTGTTACAGATGGGTTCAAGGTTGTGGAAAGGGCTGCTGGCCGCCCTGCTTTAAGTCGGCGTGATAAACGCCAGATTAGGTTACCTGATATGCTTCTATTTTCACTGCAGAATTGCAAGGCACTTAAGTTGGCCTTAGAGATAGCTGAAATTTCCAATGAGAGTTTTCATTATATTTTCTGATTCACTATTAGTCTTATGGCTTTGAAAGGCTGAGAGTGTCGTTCATCCTATATTGCTGAGCTGTTGAAGTATCCTTTGAATAAATCTGTTGTTTTAGCTTGGATTCCGCGTCACATTGGTATTCAGGCAATGGTAAGGTTGATGTATTGGCGGAAGAAGCCCTTAAGGACATATTGTCATGATTCTGGAATATTGGAAAAATTGGTATGGATGCGAAAGTTAAGTAACGTAGATTACATATTAAATCAAAATAAGTTAAAATTGTCCAATTTGTTGAGATTTGCCCTTGTAAATTTCCCGCCCAACCTAGCACTCGAAAACGGATTTCCGACAAATCACATCGAGGCCAAATGGTGGACGTCAAAGTGATGACATCCATAATTTACGTCGTGGGACATCATATCGCAGTGTTGCCACTTCAATAATAATAAAACAACGAAATGGAAACAAAATATGTCATTCTGTAATTTTTTTATCAATTTATTATAACTTCATTTAATCCATCAATATTACAGTGTCATCAGCAATAACAATCGAGAAAACACGATGTTTTGGTCATCACTTGACGTCACGAGTTGGGCGCTTTTGATCAATGAAGCGTGCGAAAAATCCGCCCGTTTTCTTCGTTGTCAAAAAAGCAAAAATTAAAATGCCTCTTATTTTGTTAATTTTACATCAAATTGTATTATTTTTCGGGAATTCGTGATGTATGTATGTACATATATGTATGAATGTAAGTCAAACGGAGCTTGACAAAAATCTGAAATATTTCCTTTATATGAATATAACAAATATTGAGATCCCCTTTACAGATTTTAGGCCGTTAATGGCTACATCAGAAATAGGCGGCAAATGCTGTGGGATCCAATTTCCTAAAATGCATGCTTCAACCAACTGTTGGAGCGGCTGGCAGTCCGGTTTTGATTGGAAGAGGGAACGAGCTTGTATTAGCGCGATGTAAAATTGGTAATACTTATAGACCATAGTTATTTGCTTAGAGTGAGCCAGTCCCTCGCCCATGTATTCCTTGGATGGTGCTCTTTCTGTGAAACATGTATTACTTGAATGCGTGTTTGATTATGCGTTATTCGTAAAAATATTTAGCGTCCCAGATTGAAAACATTATTTCAAGTTATTGGCCTCTTCAGGTGATAAATTCCTGAAGGAGGCTGATTGTTTTTAAATATTGAATTTTTAAAAATGTTGTGATTAACACCAAACACCGCACGCTCGTGCGGTGCCTATACCCTTTTATATCCCCCCCCAAGTGTTTTGATGTTGTAATAATTTAATGACACGATATATAAACAAAATTGTGTTGAGCTGTCGTTAAATTTAATATCACTCACCACTCGCTATCGTCTAATGAGATAAAGCAGGAATAGAGCTCGTCAGCATTGTATATATATTTTTTAAGGGATGTTCTACCTACTTACTCTTCATAAAACTGACATTATGGGCTGTTTACTCAGCCGGGTCACTTGCCGTGCTTAGCCTTTATCATCGGCCATTTGTTGCGCAGAGTATCACTTCGCGGACACACAACACTGCGCGTACTTTCTAATAACTGACGAGTCTTAGTTCATCGGCAGCACCTGTTTCGGAGGTGTGATAACAAACGTTGTCACTCCTATGGATTCGATGCCGTGTGGCACCCATTATGACCATTTCTTTGGATTGTTTCTAGAATGCAAGTGGAAAACGAATAGGGCTTCTAAATGGCATGTTATTTCATAAATAGCGGTTACCATTCCGTTTCCTGCTGCTAAAAATTCGGCGCGTTTTATGCCAGTTTACTCGGCGGCCTATGGGATTATCACCACAAATGGCCGCTCTAGAAACTTCCCTCCCGCAACATGGCACCCGACTTGTGACGTCAGAGTTAGACAGCCTATAATACAAGAAGAAAGCTATATTAAACCAAACATGTCCGAAATATTTGTAATATATATAAATCTAAAAAAAATTTTGTAAAAGACGGAAGGAAAAGTGCGTATTTTTCAGAGGTTATGAAAAAATTAGTTTTACATGTATAATCATATATGGCTTTAATGGTAGAATCTTCACGATTAGGTAAACTGTACTTCACATTTACCGAATGTGTATTATTTTAGATTTACCAGTTACTTGCGTATTTTTAACGAGACGTATGTAGTCATAATGCTGAGTTGTTAAAAGGAGGAAACGAGATATTTACATAGCAGGTGTCTCTAAAATGTGAAAATTTGGATTTTTGCACGAATTGTTAATGTAAAGCTTTCGATCAAAATACACCATTGTGAAAGGATTATTAAGATAAGAATTATTTCTTTGGTACAAAAATCGTGAAAAATTCTAATTTACAATAGGCCAAATACTAAATTTCAGCTATTTGTATATTGAACTTAAGCAATCACAAAAATCGCCACCTTTCACTTTCTTTTGTTTGCAAGGCATTTGTGTAGCCAAATAACAAGCAAGAAATCTATTGGGGTTCTCATATGAAATCACCTTGCATATGACACAAATGGATACTCCACATATCTCCATTGTATTTTAAATTAATTATGAAAAAAAAACAACCAATGCGGCAATTTATGTAAGGGACTCTTGAAGGGGTTGTTCAGTGCAAATAGCTAGTTAAATATGGTTGGGGGACGAAAGTTTACTTTTCTAACTTTCAAATTTATTTTTATATGGTGAAATCACGCCGTGCACGAATTCCGTTGTTGTCTAAACATAGGTGTACATGTTATCAGTTTATATTGTTAAATAGTTATTGATATATAAAAGTTTGATGTATTCTAATTATTGGTTTTACTACGCTTTGATTACATAATTATTATCATAAAAGAATATTTCTTGAATATTGTATCAAAAGTCTTCAGTGTCTTAATAATAAATAATGAAAATCACAATCAAATGATATAACTTCAACCTCACTTTTTTGCTGCTCATATTCGTCACTTTTTCGGTCATATGAGGATTATCCCTGACGGACGACGACGGTTTTCTCGTTAGGAATGACGACGGACTCTTTTGTAAGGAAGGGTAAAATGTGTTTTTTTTGACCGTTCTTTCACCATGGTAGGTTAAAGATAAACTTTTTGACGTGGCATGAAACCTAATTTTGCTTCTGGAACAAATGCTTCAAGTCTACCAGTGGGTTTGGTTGCAACATATTTGCACTATCCCCAAACAGGTAAACGCACATATGATATAGAAATATCAAATGAGTACGCTGTCGACCTTGTCTCTTTTTATGGTGGGGTTGTGTATGTTATGTTGTAAAGAGCGTAAAGTTTGTTTCGTCACTAGCATGCGGAATATATCCTCTTACTACAGGATACGATATCAAAATGGAAGAAAAATGCCATGGGTGGTAATGAGATGCTGACAAAGTAATTGCCCCCCGAACCCTTTTTCCGAGGGAAGGAAATAATTGTCTTACCCCTGCCTTGTTTTATGAGCTACAGTAAATGTTATTGTAAATATGATGGTTTCCAGTTCATCGAGGAACACGGAACAAGACTGAATTTAGTATTCTGCCACCACATCCCTCACCACCCCCATTGCTGTTTTATTCCATTGAGGGCTGCCGATTTATAGGGAGGATGTTGGCACAATACAATAAATTTCTTACCCAAATTACCCGTAATAAACATTTGAACACCCTGTATGTCAAATTTGTTTCGGGGTTTCTTTATCACCAAAGGCTCTCAAGTCACCATGCCAACTTGGTCACTTTAATGACGCATCTTGAAGCTTACACTGACGGGCAACCCTGAAACAACAGTCTTGATGTTTAAAGCCCCCAACGACTATACAGAAGAAAAACTGTCTCTTCACTTTTACCTGAACTTTCCACTGCCACAGTCAGTTCCAGCCCATAATCTTAGTACATTCCCTGGAGATACAACGCTAAAGCTTGGGCCTGACGCGCGCTGTTCACTTGCAACAACGAGTCTAACAGAAAAGGAATGTACATGAAGGACTTCATGGAACAATTTAACTTGTTGCCACTAATACCAAATTGAAAAATCATTCGGGTAGACTGTGGACACACGCCACCCAAAAGGGAACTGTCCAACTGGACATAGCTGGTCAGAAAGAAAAAGTCGGTTAACAGATTAAGACTCAAAGAAACCTACAACACTTGAAGCGGTTAAGTCTGATCATACTAGAATTGTCTATTGCAGGAGCCAGATAAGGTATCGTCAGAGTAACCACCGCCCAGAAGATCCCATGACAAAACAATTGATGAGGAAGGTCGGTAGTGGGAGACACAAAGCTTGTGAGCAGTATACTGTAGCAGTACATAAAAGGTTTCACACTCTTGTTGATGAGCTTGAAGAACAAGAACTCCGAGCAATAGATATGATGTCTCACTTCAGCCAACAAAGAAATGGCATTTGGAGATGCTACCCTGAAGAAAGAAGATACTGCCTTTGCCTTCAAGACAAAGTCAGTAAAGCCAGAGAACAGAGAAAAATTTGAAGTCTGCAGCCAAGAAGGAAAGTACTAAATCCACCAGAAGCCCAAGCAGAACCTTGATGCTGATAAGGGCTGGCTAACTTGGATGATGCTACAATGTGGGTACTTGAGGAGCATGTTAAGTCCAAGGCTGAATACTTGACGCATACATCTTGAAAACAAAGCATGTGCTGCCTGGGGGAGGCCTTGAGGGATCGCCTACCGATTAAGAAGGCTACCCCACCTCAAAGAATCAAAGGTGAAACAACTGAAGAGCGCCCCTTTGAAACGTGGTGTTAAGCACTTTAGTTCTACTTGGCAGCCAGTTCAGAATAACAACTAACCTTTATGAACCTTTCTTCAATTACAAGATAGCTTCAGACACCTTTCCCATCCAGACTGGGACCTTTCACTATAGAGGAGCTTCAAATCGGCCTGAAGAAAGAAAACTGAAGACACCAAGACACCTCGTCCCGACAACATTCCTGCAGTAGTCTGGAAGAATCACTATTCCATGAGCAACTGTAGAATTTGTTACAACACCTACATGGGAAACAAACCAGCCTGCCTTGTCAACATCATTACATCATTCCTCTACCAAAGAAAGGAAAGGCGATCTCCAACAACCCCAAAAACTACAGAGGAATCACAAATTCACCACTGGCCTCTAAGATCTACAACTCCATCTGCCTCAACAGAACTCACTCCTCACTAGAGATCCCCTTTCTCATGAAGGAACCAGAACGGTTTTCGCAAACGAAAAAGGCAGAGACTCAACACTACATCAGAGTACTTGCACTACAAGAAAAGCGATCATAGAAGAGTCATAGAAGAGTGGCAGAATTTGCCAAGAGAAAAAGCTAAAAGGCTGTTGTAGATGTTAAAACCGGATTGTTTCGGACACCAAGGGGACATAAGGGTCGACTGTTTTGGGGCCCCCCACGCACTGAATATGTATCCGACAAAAATACCGGTTTTTTGTTTGTTCCCAGATGTCAAGGCAATTGCCATCATGTATCTGAAACCATAAGAAACTTTGGGCAGACCATGGATGGGACCAACAAAAGGACTGTTCTCCAACAACTAAGGGATCTCCAAAGGAGATAACCTCCTTGCTCCCTGTCTCTTTGTAGTCGTGGTTGATTTCTCCCAGACAGTCTTGCATCATGAACGACAAAGGACTTCAAAATCAAACCCAAGCGTTCGTAGACCCGTCACCAAGCAGCATTTCTCACCGACCTTGACTACGCAGATGAGTTAGCTCTAACAGCTGATCATGATATGTTTTGCACAAGACTACTAACAGCACTTGAGAATTGCTGCAGACAAAGTCGGCTACATCTACATGCCAAGAAGAAGACTGAATATATGACTGTCAATGAGGAAAGATGATCATCGAACTATCTGCACCATAGATGGTTAGCCAACTCAGGGGGGTCAAGGACTTCAAGTATATAGGGGGGTCCTATGTTTGCCGGGGGGGGAACAAGCAAGGACAGGAAAGACTTCCTGTTTGTTAAGAAAAAGGACAAGCTTTGGAACTTCCCTGCAATAAACTACACCACTTATGGCAATCTTGGTATATACAAGTAAAACACACACAAACGATGAAAGGTCGGAGCAGAATGGGGAGAGAGAGAGAATAACGGTGAGATGCGAGCTATGCGAAATGGAAAATGAAGAGCTAAGTGACAACACGAAAGCAGAAAGAGATATCAAGGACTTAGAATGGAACGATGGCACCTTACATCCAGTTCTTATGTCTGGTACCAAAAAACATATCTGGCGGTGATGTGAGGCACAAGGACCAAAGCACAGATATATGGAGATATCCCTCAATATCATCTTCTGTTGCCACAACGTACGTGCACGATTTGCCGGTCACTGTCATCGTGCGATTGACCAAGCAGTATCAGGACGTCAAATGTTAGAAGTTACAGGCCAAATAATAGGGGTAGTTCGCCCCTGCCTTTTTAAAATACATTTGATGTGATTGCTCGAGACATCCAGAAGGATCCATCTGACATTCCCAACCTCGTAAGACAAACAGGGACATTTGGCGCCGCTACCGGTGAACAGGCCATCTCGGCGCGGCCGTTAATAGGTTGAACCCTCGTCTCCCGCCGTTTTTTAGATAGATATAGAGATAGAGTTATGTCAAATATTGAGACATGTATATTTTAAGTAAATCATAAAAAGTGGATGCCAAAATTTTTCAATTGTTCTTAAAAAAGTCAATGGGAGGAATAAACGCACCCCCCCTAACTTGTACTACATTGTTTAACCTGTATGTTATTTAGATCACGAACTAGGCTTTATGCCGGCAGAAAATTGTCAAGGACATGGTATCTAAGTGGATTTTCAATTATTAAAACTTGGACAAGTTATCGCTGGCCAATGTGAAAGGTGGTGTGAAAGGTGGTTAACTTAGGGGGGAAGTTCAGGAGATAAGGGTGAGTGAGTATTTCTTAAATAATGGTATGGTGAGCCTCTTGGTTGTAATGTTGAATTGAGCCTTCAGGTCAAAGAGCGACGGCTCACGGGCAACACGCGAGTACCACAGGGAGGAAAAGAAAGGCAACAGAAGAAGACAAACTGGTGATTCCAGCCCACTGCTATCATGACAAATTAAGTGTCTAAACCAGGGGTAAAACGACGAACTAGAAAGAAAATAAGCGGTCCTATACAAGCCTGCTGACGGTGGAGGAAGCTACTGGAACTAGAGGGTCGGAACACCCAAGGATGAAAGAGGAAAAAAGGAAACAAGCTGAGTATGACAGTGAACTAGAAAAAATAGGGTGGCTGCCATTGTAAGGATTGATGGGGGGAAAGAAAAAGTTTGTAAAGGGGTTCAAATTTGTAAATTGATTAAATCAGGGTTGAAAGGTATACCATTTTTGTCATTTTCTAACAACAAGATTCATGACAGGGTTAAGTTTTGGTATACTATATAAACGTAAAGGTTAAGCGTTTGGGAACGCGATTAACTTTAAAAACAGCACAACAAAATGCAATATAAACAAGGGTCAATTAGTTGACAGCAGGTGTCCAAAAAAAAGTGGTGTGGTGCAATCAGATAACGTCCGATTTCTCCAAAACTTCTGAAGCTGTGAATTTCATTTTCATGGATGATAGTAATTATACTCTTTGTATAAACTGGTGCAAATCCCTGACAATATCCAGCCCCGTGCAAGCCAGAGATATAAACGAGTAATTAAAGACCCACATGTTTTTTTATTCCATTCCAATGTGCTTTACAAGGTTAGTGGTTATCGGTACATGAGATAGATTTGTGGTTCAATCGTATGCATTGACTGAATGATAACCTAAGAACCGGAAGGTGATTGCAATCAAATTAATGCAGTGTTTTGGGGCCTGTATCTGAACAAATACTTAAATGATATTCTAATAATAAGAACTTGTAAGATTTGAAGTCGGTTGAATGAAATATTAATTGTCGGAAGTAATAGGTTGTACATTTAGCAGATTTAGATTTTACAAAGCAATGAATGTGGTGAAATGAATATTTAGATTCACAGTTCAATTGTTAAAAGTAGAGAAAGTAAAATCAATTTTTAATGACACGGTTTGTGATCCTCTTAGCTAGTTTCAATTGAAAATGAATGGAACATTCCTCCAATGGTGTTATTTTTAAAACCTTCACAAGATGAGAAACTTCAAGAAATTTCATCTGTTGGTTCAACACATTTGGTCTGGACAAATAGATTTGCCAGGCAAACAGGTACTCCCGAGGCCAAAGGACTTTCATATCACTAAGCTATTTTAATTCTTATCTTGTAAAAAAGAATGTGAAGTATGTGAATGCATTTATGACATTAAACACATGTGCCACTTAGTTTACAAGTTTAGATCTTAGCACAAAAAAATCTGCCACAGGGGTACGAGATAACAATAAATAGACATACCAATGTGCTGATCATAATTGTTTTAGAATGGATGTCAGAGGGCTCGACTGGAGAAAGAGGTCAGGGAACACTCCCATCCTCCAAAGTCTCCACCTCTCCCCCTCCCACTCCCGTCTCCATTCCATCAGATTCCACAATCCATATTCCATTTCCACCCTCCACCACAGCCACCCGCCAATTCAACTATCAACCCCTTAATCGTACCCCTCCCCCTCTCTTTCCCTCGTGAATTTCTATCCTTCCTGCCTAATTACCACGTCTTCCCCCCACCCCCAACCACCACCCACCCCCCCCAATTTTTCGTTTAGTATGCAAAAATGCCTTATTTGAAGGTGTTCTAAACTCTAAAAACTAAATCCTGGAATTTTGATTTCCGAATGTTGTTATATTTAAATGGCATGCATGAATACAGCAGTAGTACATTAAATGTGTTTAGAAATAAGCTCACCCGACGCAGACGCGACAACTGAATTTTGCTGTTAACTGTGTAAATCCCATTGGAATGGGTGAGATGTTGAAAAACAGATGGCCTTAATAATCGTTCATATCTCTGGTTTGCATGGGCGGATGTCATGGGGACTGTGCACAATTTAGTACCAAAGAATTTTATTTATTAATATAACACCATGAAAATGACTTCACAGCTTCAGTATAGTTTTCGAGAAATCGGGGTTTTATCCGCTTGCATCACTTTTTTTGGGGAACCCTGTACAGGGGTCAAATTTAAAGTTGCACCGATTTAGATTTAAATTAAAAAAATGGTGCAAATTATTGATGGAGCTTCATAGATTAAAATAAGGAATAGTTGTGCTGTCTATAATATTAGTACCGATGAGGGGGCAAAGAGGTCAACATCCATTGCATGGGGCTGGACCTTGTTGTCCCCCCTACCTTCTTGGGAAGCACGCATTTGAGACACTCAAAAACGATTCCTTATTTTGATCTTATGATGAAGCCCCCCCCAAGAATTTTGCACCATTTTTTCCAAATCGAAGGACTTAAAAATTTTGACCCCTGTACAATGAAATTGACCCTTTTTTATTGATTGTGTCTGTTTTTTAGTCTATAACTCTTAAACTTTACGTTGTAGATAGTACAAACTTACTATACCTGGATCTGTGGTTAGACAAATAACATGGGTTACTTTTTCAGCACGGTTGGATCAATTTAAAACTTTGACCATTTGCTGCACTTAACTTAAGAATCACGTTTAGGGATCCCTGTCATGTCTTCCTACATATTTAATCACTCAAACAAACCTTTTGTACTTGAGATGTGTTACAATGTCTGCTAGCTCCTGGATATCCTGGCCTACATACCCCTTTTAATTATAATGGTAATTAATACGAACAAAGTTATTTTTTTGTAATCAGTAGAAACAACCTTTCCCTTTCCGATATTTATTAAAGTATAATTAGAAGCATTAAAACTCTACCCAATTTCAGGCAGTCTAATTAACAATTTGAAAACAAATATATGCAATTAATTGAATCGGCAAAAATTTAAATAATGGGTACTCAGTATAAAAAGCACGACCTTTATTCGTCTAGTATATTACACTGGAAAGAATTGACAAGTAACTAGTTCACAATTTGCATATCTCATTATAAGGAAATCGTAACTTGTAAATCGTATCCTGACACCACCACCAACTTCTGAAAGATACCTTTGGTGTTATTAAGGATGCCTCATATAGAGGGTTCCTTGCAAAATTAAGAGTTATTAAGATGGTCAAGTCACGTGCTTAGACTTGAGACTTAAAGAAGCCTGCATGAGACAGATCCATTTAGTGAGTATGAGGCCTGTGTAATGTGGAAGATGAGTCCATTTTGTACATATTTTTTTAATTGAACTTCGAATTTACTTGCCTTACAATGCAGATGCAATCCAAGTATCATCGAATTCGATGCCCTTATTAGTTTCCAACACACAGCAATGTGTAACGCTGGCAATATCATGCTCTCCTATACTCTTTACCATTACAACTACAATGATGATTATTGAGCTTATTGTGACTCAAAATTATAGTAAATAATCAATTAAATGACTTTTACAATATTCAAAATAGTAAATAATAAAGGCTTTACAATTGTCACAAATACCTTAAAAAGAATATACCTAACATATCATTGAGAAATATCAACAACACAAATCTACATAATGTTATATTATTTACGGTAAATTGTGCACAAATAAGTCAAATTACTCAATTACATTTGGTTTCTGTAACTTAAAGTTGTAATTCTTGATACTTTTAAGTAAACCAGACTCAAACGATTAAATTACTAATTCTAAGTTATAACAAACGTGAAATTTGTAAAAAAAACCGAAAGGAACACAGGCAGTAATTATATCTTATTTTCACTTCAAATTTTTGATAGACTTAATTAGTTCAAAACATCTTCTAGTAGTCCTTTCAGTTTTATAATGATATTTGTCCATTTTAATCGCAATAATATTAATCCTGAATGAAAAAATAATGATATAAATTATTTCTTCTCATATATTCTCTGTAAGGCAGCATATAGTGGTTAAGTATTTATCTTCCTAAGCAAAGGTCCCGTTACCGCGGTTTCGATCCCGTTATGAAGCCCCCTGTATGATTTTTTACTTTCATGATTAATTAACAGCTAACATTAATATGAATTATGCAATGTAAAACAAGACACGTACCTCAAACCATTCCGCTTTCTTTTTCCCAATTTCTCCACATACCCACAATAGTCATTTCAGTTCCAGCAACTGGACTAACTTAATAAGTTCTTTGTGTACTTACTAACTTATTCGCAACAAAGTAGTGGAGTTTGAGTACATTTATTGTGTTGAATACGTAAATTATTTTTTTTAGTATGTCTTATTCGATTTATTTTTACCACCATGTTTGTTTAATATCACTTTCAAGCTTTTTCAAAATGGGCCCACGTTATCGTTTTAAAGGCTAGGTGATAGCTGGTGATCGAGGATCTGTATAATCATTTAGGTCTAACTAGTGGTACAGGGTTGGGTAAATATGAGTAGAAATAAACTTTCTTTCTAGATGCCCTCTAGGCAAAGATTATTTCTACTCATGTATAGCTGGATAACTACCTTGAAATATAAGACTACAAACCGAATGTTCGGTCGGTCACCGACGTCTAGTTTTTGATAAGTATCGTATCCAGTCCTCAGAGCTCAATATCAGATTACGTGACACCGACGTGACAGAGCAATCCATTATTTAGCGCTAATATTATTGCCTACTATCATATACATTGGTACGGTTATAGGAAAGTGCAGTAATTATATGCTACAGTATTACAATTATTTAATACATTAAAACCTTGTCCATCGTATTCACATGTGGCCTAAAATGCAGGTGTAAGAACCAAACCAAACTTAAGTGGTATGGATTACTGGATAGCTGTTGTAATGGAATGTGTGTGCGTATGAGCATACGCTAGCATACATATGTGAAGTAGGCTAGTGTGAATTGAGGCAGTTGTCTATTGGTGTAGGGTGTAAATTCGTGCACGTGTGTGTGTGTGTTACAGTGGATTTTATAACAAGAATAGTCCTTTTAAAAAGACAACCATCGCCTAGCGAGAGTAAGTACTTAAATGTTAGTGTAAAACTTTAATCATAGAGAAGCCCTCTCATAGAGATTATCTAAAAACGTATATATTTCAGGCTCAACCATACTCTTGCCATCCTTTAATTTTGAATACCATGGGTTCAAGTTGGAAACGCCAGCCTTACAGCCATTATCCATTTTCAGCCCATTGGCACCGTATTGCAAAATTCACTTACAGGAAACCGAATTTGAAAAACAACACTTGTCACTATATGAGGCAATGAAGTATCAACCCTATGCACAGTTCAATACTTTCATTTCAAAGTGTATTTAGAAATACGCCCCCTGAGTTTTGTGTATCATATGATATATGATACCAGAATACACAAGATCAGTCATGTCAATGCTGTACAAGTACAACCCACTGAACGTGCCCTTGTTATGAGCATTTGTAACTCATAGTGTGCTGGCATGTACACATAATTGGTAACTCTCAAGACCATTGGTCAGATCATCCATTACATGTCAAGGAACTGAGAAGTTATCCACTGTGATAGGTGGGCTGTCATCCAATCAAAACTTTTGTTTCTAGCTGCTTAGGAAATGTAAATGAATTTCCTAGTAGGCATATACCATGTCCTTAATTCTTAAAATAATTGGAACCAGAGGACTGTGTACTGCTACATGAGACAAATACTCAACTCTGCATGACTGCGATATTCTGCCAATCATTTGCTTGCTGCACATATGCTAGGGTAACTTGCAATGTTGTGGCTTTTATCCACTCCGACTTTATACCATCTTCGATGGAAAAATGACTTGGTCAGGAGATCAGACTGAACTGCCAGGATTTTGTGCAAATATCTAGGGTAAAGTGGGGTAATATGGACCCCTTAAGCAAGATCGTAATTTTCAAGAATTTTATGTTATTCTTTAATAACTTTTCATTATCAATTGATAGCTTTGGTTCATGGGCAGGTACAGACCAAAAGATATTCATTCATCTCTACCCAAATAAAAGATATAGGCTTTCAAACTTATTTTTGCAAAGGGCCCATATTACCCATGCGTTGGCAATATGGACCACCCAATAGAGGCCGGGTAATGGACCTCATATGGTCCATATTGCCCATGCACCGTCCCATAAAGTTTCTACATGGGGATATAGGGTTCCATATTACCCCAGATCACACAATGTATCCAGCCATTTTTTAATTAGATGTGAGATAGGAATTTGATACATGTATTGATACATGGGCCACGTTCAGTACTACATAGCTCTACATGTTGCATTGGTAAAAATCTCCAAACCGAGGCTCAAGAGAAAATAGCAATGTTTTAAAACGTCAATGACATAATAAGAACACGTGTTGAAAATTTTAAATTTAAATATTTCCTTTTGATTTTCGAGGAGGGACACTCCCTCCGTTAACCAAATTACAGTAGGTGAATGATATTCTTTCAAGTACCCAATAGAAGGGTCACTCCTAGTCCTACCACCCTAGTTCAAAGTTATAAGGGGGTCCATAATGCCCCGGGGTCCATATTACCCCCACTTTACCCTACTACTATAGGCCTATATCGCGTATTTCATAACCGAAGTCAGAGATTGTTTTCATATATACAATAGTATAGATTCATATACAATAGTATAGATTCATTTTAAAACAGGCATGCAAATAAAAATATTGGACGAATCTTACTGTTCGATAGTTGTTCAGACATCCAAGCCCATCAACATAGCTATCATATTGATATTGATCAAATAGGCCCTATTGTGTGAAAAACAACATTTCCCAACAACTTGCTAATCGGGGATATCACACAGGAGTATGGATTTTTTCATCGAAGATGGTATAAAGTCGGAGTGGATTAAAACCACAATATCTCAAGTTAAAGACTGACACAGAGATTTCCCGAGGAGGGCGCACTCAATTTTCAAAAAATCGTGTTTTTTTGCATATAAATAATGCTTGTCCATATAATAATCAATGTGTGAAATAACTAAGCTCAAATCGAAGTCCTTCATATAGAAAATCACAACTTTGTTATAAAATTCCGGATCCGGAAATTTGGTTATACCCGGTGTCCTATGGCACTGTTATACTATGCATAATTGCTTACTGCATGAAAACGAAAAATCAGATTCATCTGTTACTTTGTAATTAAGCATTATAGGTGACTATCTTTAGTTCTAGATAACTATTTTTAATTACTGCACAAACAAATTATATATTTCAAAATCTCTGAGTCAGCCTTTAAATGCTTTCTCTGACTTACCCTTAAGGAGTAATAAGCTGAAAACCGTTATTGTAGGTCAAAGGTTAAATTTAGCTTCTACAGGGGTCAAATACTAAAAAACGCTACAATTTCAGTGGAAATGGTCTCATATTGTTTATATTGTTATTACAGTTAAAATAAGGAATAGTTTGGACCATCTGCAATGTGAAATTAACAAGTTACGCACCTCATTAGTTCTACCCCTATACCCCTATAGGGGCTGGCATTAATTTTGGGTGTAACTTGGTAACTATACATTGTACATTGTCCAAACTATACCTTATTTTACTTGTGATTACATTACAAATAATATGAGACCATTTCCACCGAAATTGAAGCGTTTTTTTAGTATTTGACCCCTGTAGAAGCTAAATTTAACCTTTGACCTACAATAACGGTTTTCAGCTTATAACTCCATAAGGGTATGTCAGATATAGCACAAACTATACATTTTTTTTAATCCTTGCGATCATACGAACATTTTGGTATGCAATTCAACAACATTGGACCACTTTTCAATTTTGACCCCTGTATAAACTTTTGCGAGCCCCTAGCTCGCTTAACACTTTCCCTGGACCAGTGGGAGTTATGATTAATACCCTTGGGAAAATTGATAGCTGCTTTTTTTTTTTTTTTTTTTTTTAGCTATCATATTGATATTGATCAAATAGGCCCTATTGTGTGAAAAACAACATTTCCCAACAACTTGCTAATCGGGGATATCACACAGAAGTATGGATTTTTTCATCGAAGATGGTATAAAGTCGGAGTGGATTAAAACCACAACATCTCAAGTTAAAGACTGACACAGAGATTTCCCGAGGAGGGCGCACTCAATTTTCAAACAAATCGTGTTTTTTGCATATAAATAATGCTTGTCCATATAATAATCAATGTGTGAAATAACTAAGCTCAAATCGAAGTCCTTCATATAGAAAATCACAACTTTGTTATAAAATTCCGGATTCGGAAATTTGGTTATACCCGGTGTCCTATGGCACTGTTATACTATGCATAATTGCTTACTGCATGAAAACGACAAATCAGATTCATCTGTAACTTTGTAATTAAGCATTATGGGGTGGACTATCTTTACGTTCTAGATAATATTTTTAATTACTGCACAAACAAATTATATATTTCCAAATCGCTGCAGTCACCGTTAACGTCTGACTCATAGAATTTCGAAATAAATTTTTTGGTGTAATAATGAAAAGTAGTCAACTAGAAAAACCAAGTAACCAAAAAATAAAATGCACAATTCCGAAATTTTTGAGTGACATCGATTTTTCGGTTTGATGCAGTAAACATTTCATGTGTATATTACGGCCCATACGATACTGTTATAACAAAAATTCGGATCCGGCAATTTTATAACAAAGTTTGATTTTCTATATGAGAATCGATTTAAGCTTAGCAATTCACACAGTGATTAGTCTTGGACAAGCATTATGTACATGCAAAAACACACGATTTTTTTGGAAATTGAGGGCGCCCTCCCTCAGGAATCTCTGAGTCGCGGCCTTTTCAATGCTTTCTTGAGGGCCATCTGAAATGAAAGTATTTGTAAGCTTTCCAGGTAATCTTGATGAAGTGGAAAGACGTATTACCGAAGAAGTTTATACACTCAAGCAGGGCAGAGCCCTTTTCAGACCATGTAATGCCATGATCACAAGAGCAGTCATTTTAATCCAGAGAAATGGCTAGCATGTCGAGGGCTGATTTTGTTTGTATAGCCGCAAGCTTTGAAACAAATTTATTCAAACTTTTTTACTTTCACTGACTTGGCGCAACTGCATTTTGGCATGTTTTACAAAAATTAAAAATTGTCGCACTTCACTGATTTTGCACCTCTTGGAGTAAAATATGTTAGTTTACCTAACACTACAGCATGTTGACCAAATACCTCATATTTTGAATTAGGGTATTTTTTCCAACTGTTCACTTAATTGTGTTACATCCCGTATATTGACCAAATCTCGAAGCTTGATTTTGTTCAACTCGATACAGAAATCTTATTCCGTGCAGATGTAACGACGGGATAGTAAAATGCATGCTGTAGTAATTGGTGTTGCTGTGGTAGCTGTGGGTAAGTCTCAAAATTTATAAAATATTTTCTTAATATCTCAGTAAACATAAAACACTGTTAAATGATTTATAATGTCATATAAATGGTTAAAGTTGACTATCAGAACCGTTATAAACCAATAGCCCTATTCTTACAAAGGATGGTGTTTCCTCCGCCGCATAAAAAAAACAGCAAGAACTCGCATGAATAACCAAGTTAATCGAAGGGCCAGCCTCTGAGCTCATTGGCACCTTATGTTTGTTCTGATGTATTACGCCAATATTGTCTGTTACGCAAATTCTATTTTCGTTAAAACCACTATGCTCTGAGCACATAGTACCGAGAAAGTGGGCCTTTTATTGAACCCACTGTTCTCTGAACCAAAAGACAGAACCAAGACAGTGGGACAGTCTACATAAATGGATGAGCGCTTTTTCTACCATCAATTACTTTGTCAATTTCCAGGTTATCTTCTGTTGAGACACTTTGCTATTGTGGGACGATCTTGTAAAAGTAAAGCCAGGCTTGACGGTAAAACGGTGATCATCACTGGAGCTAATTCAGGCATTGGGAAAGAGACTGCCATAGATATGGCAACACGAGGTAATACATGTACTGTTCATTTAGCCCAAAGAAATTTGTAGGCTCCTGGTTGTCTATTCATCTGCTCTCTCCATCTCGCTCTCTCTAGCTCTAACTCACTCTCTCACACACTTTCTTACTGTCACACACCCTCTCACACACCCTCTCTCCCATTTTTCTTCCCTTTCTTTTTCCTTCGCATTCTCTCTTTGTATGTCTGTCTGTCTATCTGGTGAAATGTTCAAAATGTATTCAAAATAATCGCATTGGGTATACCGAAATTCAAGATTTTACCAGTATTACGAAATAATTGTGTGTATGATAATGAATTTTCATCTTGTACAAATATAACAGAAATGTGGGTGTCAACACTCGCATTTGATCAGTGAAAATGTATTCTTAGCCAAAATGAACATTCCAGATCAACCTTTTCAAAGATGTTTGTGTGTGTTGGTTTTGAATCGGTGCTTCCATTAAAACGTTTGTTTGTAATAGGCGCCAAGGTGATCCTGGCTTGCCGTGATACAACCAAGGCGGAAAAGGTAGCTGCTGATATCCGGGCAGTCACCGGCAACAGCCAAATTGTGGTAGGAAAGTTGAATTTGGCCTCCATGGTTTCCATACGAGAGTTTGCTGATAAGATCATAAAGACAGAAGCCAGACTGGATATTTTGATTAATAATGCAGGTACAAACCGGTGTGAAAGCAGATATAGTCCGGCGGGAGCCACAGTCGGGGGCTAAATAAACGATGACGGAACAAAGCGTGAAACTAATGTTGCGTGAAGAGTCAACTGAATCGATTGCCCTATTGTTCACCATTGCATTGTTCCCGGACTATGAGTACGCCGGACCATAATTACTTCTACACCGGGTTTAATAAAATGAAGGAACACTTGGTAGAAAGATTGAAGGCTCAGTCACACAGCCGATTTTTTTTTATAATTTTGCTTTTATTTGAGATACCTCCAGACTTATAACAAAATTGCATTTCTTATTTTTATACAACCAAGTGTGTCTCTGTTTCCTCACAACAAGCGTGTAAATTACAGGACAGCGCAATAGAATAGGTCAAATTCAGGGCATACCGCCTCCTACAGAGTATGGTTGGAAACAATGTGGAGCCTTAATCAAGCCAGTTTGGTCAGAAGGACCCATATTGCCATCGAAATTGTATTTCTTTATATCAAGTGTGTGTGTTAAAGCGATGGACAATCGAATTAAATATGGATTATGTTATCATTTACCACTTGCATTTTCAGCCAGCATGACCTTTCATCTGAAATTAGACCATTTTGCTGGCAATCATGAATTTAGTGCATTGAAACATTAAATTAGTTTCTATGGGTTAAAACATATTACTTGATCATCTTATTCATTCTTCGATCAAATATTTTGGGTAATATTCGGGTTTTTTCACATTTTACAACTTTGGCACCCATATTGGCCGCCAACTTGGATTTGAAGCATTAGAGCAAAACAAGAATAGCACAAAATGAATTTGGGAGGGTTGCAAACATATAACTAACCATTTTATTTGTGCTTTATTGGTATTACCTAGCTGATATGACTTTTCTCAAATATTGATCAATTTTGGCAGCCATCAAGGCAGCCATCTTGGATATCTCGAGAGCATCGAGATTTTTTCACTGTTAACATCCCAAAAGTGTTTTAGGATCCCAAAAGGCACCTAAAAGGTTGGTGTGGGTAAGTTCTGTGGGGATACGGGTGCACCTTACATACCCAACTACAGTGGGTGTGCAATTTGTCCGGCGCTGAAAATAGAGACCTTCGCAAAAATAACTCTAGCCTTCGAATCTTGACCGATTTCAAAAATTTGTTGTGATAGCTGATTAAACAGGGTATCTAACACAGGAATTAATTTGGTAACATTCATTGTGGATTCTTCAGCAAAAAAAATCCCTCATTTTGGAGGTTGTGACTTTTTTTTTGACTCGCCTTGTATTATGTAAATTGGAGCAATGACTCTCCTTGTATTATGTAAATTGGAGCAATTGGAGCCATTGCGTAGGGCGGTTGGGAAGTGGAGAGGAAAGGTCAGCGTTCAGAATGTCGTTGAACTTCTTAAGCACTCTCCTGAATCAATAAAAACAAAATATGCAGAAAATATTGCAATAAACCATTGCGAGTAAATCAGTTGCTGTCCCATTTTGTATCTCATTTTTATTCTTCCGTTCTTTTATTTTCCGTATATATTAGATCAGACGGAAGATATTTTTTGAATGGGCAAACAATTTCAATCTTGTATGTTCAAATACAGAGATTTCCTCTTGACATGCTTGGAGCAGACTTGAACCTTACATTCACAGTTCTGACCATCTATACATTCAGGTATAATGATGTGCCCTCGGAGGGAGACAGAAGATGGTTTTGAGATGCAAATAGGAACTAATCATTTCGGTCATTTCCTTCTCACCAACCTTCTTCTTGGCCTGCTGAAGAAGTCTGACCAAGTAGTATTGTGACACTTTCGTCTGTTGCACATAAATTCACACCAAGGACAGGTATGTATAAGCTTATGAAACAAAAAACATCCTTTCACGGATTGTTCATCCGAGAACGGCACTGTCCATCAGGGATGACCTTTTTGTCAGCTTTAAAAAAATACTGCAAGTAAACTTGGGTCATACCCCTGGCAAGAAGGCAGTCTGGAACATGACCTCAGATGGCATTTGACCTTGGCCCATGCCCTTTGACATCATCCACACATGAAGGAACACACACACTCACATTATTGTCACGAAGATTTACAAATGCAAAAGAAATTGATGAAAGCGCGGACGTAGCATTGTTAATCGCAAAAGGAACTTACTTTGGATGGGACTCGAACCCACAACCTCCTGCTTAGTTAGATATCGGTGCGCAATCCATTGCCCTTTTGAGTGTTTGATGGGCCGCCGGCATTATACAACTACTATTATGACGAATCCAGCCGTGTATAATATATACTGTATCCATCTTTATTTGCATATGTCTTTAGGTATTAATTTTGAAGATATTCATTCCAAGAAGAGTTATCATCCTGTGGTTGTGTACGGTAAGAGCAAATTGGCAAACATCTTATTTTCCAGAGAACTGGCCAAACGTCTTCAAGGTAAGAATTTTAGATTAGATACGCTTCTTCATGTTTATGTATTTGGCTTTTACTTATTTGTTTTTGGTGAACATGATTATTGCAATATCTTTCCTGCAGTCTGTCAGTCTGTCGATATTCGTTAAAGCGTGTCCTTAAAGCGATCTTCTTCTTCTTATCACGTCCAAACACAGTGATTCTCAAATATGCCCTAGCCAGAGACGAGTATAACGTCTGGCTGCTTCATTGAATTTGGCAATGTCCTTGTCTGTGCATGGTTGCTCCAACAGTGGGCAGACAAAGAGATATTCCATTGTATGTGGTGCTGTTCCAAAGGCTATATCCTGATCTGCTTCCAGGTTGCCCCAATTTTGCAGGGAAACCTTCGATTGCCGATTCAGGTTCTCAATCTGTTGAGACATCGTCTTTCATCCCACGAGAAGTCACTCTAGGTGGAAGATGCTCACCCGGTTCAATACCAATGTCTGTTACTTGATTGATAGCAAGTCTTTCTTTCCACAAGGCGACTCTCTTAAACTCCTTAGAGACTGCTTCAAGGGGTTGGACTTTCTTAAGAAACTCTTTCTAGATTTAAGGCAGTCAACAGTAGGTCTCTGTCCGGATATAGGGTGCTTTAGGGCTATTCTTAAGAAACTCTTTCTAGATTTAAGGCAGTCAACAGTTGGTCTCTATCCGGATATAGGGTGCTTTAGGGCTATTCTTCAAAAAAGTAAACCTTTTTGATAAAAAAAATGAAATTAATGGTATTGGAATTTTTTCTTACATTATCACGTTAACCATCCTTCCAAGTTTCCTGCATGATATTTTTAAACAATATGTTCAACCCAAACACCCTCGTTTGCATAAATGAACGTGTTTAATATTTTGATATAAAAAAGTGAAATTATTACACCATTTTGCTTCTTTAGTTTTATATTGAATATCTATTCTTTTGTGTCTGAAATACTGCCTAAAGTATTGCGTGGACTTCAATTCTCATTCAATTTTGAGAAATTACAAATTTATAGGAAATAAACAAGTAATTTAACAAAGAATTTTAATTGACTTTGGTATGTCACACACATAACCAAAAGACAAAGCAGTGTTATTACTAGAAAACCTCTGTCTCAGTAATGTTCATATTTCATGTCAAAAGCCAGTTTATATGTACCTTCCGTTAGAAAAAATAATTGGTTTAGATATTTCTTCTTTCAAAATTTATTGATGTGCTAATACTGTCACACACACGTGTCCGGCACTCACCATTTTAGTATTTGAAGGAAATAAATTTCTGGTCATATTGAAGAAGGTAGCAGTTTGATTACCAGTTAAAATATTAATACGATCAGTTTAAACAAGAAAACACCAATTAGTTTTATAAAGACTGGCTTAAACTTGATTTCCATGTGTCTTTTGAAAGTTTGGGGGTGAAGTTGCTACATTTAGCAGACTTTGCACTATTTCAACACAGGAAATCTGCATACGAGGAGTAGCATTGTTCTTTGCAAGTTTTTCAGGTTTCAGGTTTATTACCAAATTACATCAAATACATAAAAAGCAAGACATTGGAGGGTTGACCAAAGCAGAGCAGAGCTCGGAGAATATTGGCCACCAGTACCTTAAATAATACGTACTTAATTGGGTGCAGAGACACAAGACACCATAATTACGGGAAGACAAAGTGCAGTACAATCACAGTTAAAAAAAAAAAACCAGGAAACCAAAATTGAAAAACCAGGTTAAAAAAAAATAAAAATATTTAAAATTTGATTACATAGTAATAATGTATGATCCAATCATATAAGTAGATAAAATAAAAACTATAGGGGGTCACAAAGATTAGCTAATCGGAAGATCTCCAAAAATGCAACCCCTTCAAAAAACAGGAAACAAATTCATACAATAATATATCATCTATGATCCAAGGATAGCATATACGCCCAAGACCAAAAATTAAGAACTTTCCCGTTGAACCCAGAAGGGGAAGCACTCATGGAACTCTTGACGATGCAGGAAAGAAAATAAAACAAGAAGAAATCCTTAATTATACTGGGACATAAGAATGATTATATTTGGAATTATTTAAAAATCTGTAAAAGCGGGCATGTTCGAATATTTATATCGATAGAAAATTCCATTCTAGGGACCTGTCTTTCTGATGGTATGCCTGGCAAGATCAGTACTAAAATTATATGGCCTATATAAATCAGATACCTGGTCCCATAGGAATGTATAGTGTGAGGACTTACGAAAATAAGTTGAGTTTGAGAAGTTTACAGGAGCATATTCGTATAATTTATACATAAAAGATAGCTTTTGAAGAAGTATATGAATGTCATACACAGTAAGTGTATTTAATTTCGCAAACACAGGGGAGAATGAGCATTAAAAGTAGAATTTGTGATTATTTTATATGAAGTAAAAAAAATAAAAAATTGAATTTAAATTACAATTGTTTCCATCTGCCCAAATTAAATTACAATATTGAATGTGTGGTCAAAACAAGAGGGGGCTAAGAATAAAGTGAAAACAACGTTGTTAGTGGAAGAATATGTTTTAAGTCTGTACAAAAATCCCGTGTTTTGTATTAGAAACAAGATTAGTATATGAGTATTGATGGCTGACACCAGGTCAATGGATTCATCAAGATAATACCAAGAAACTTTGTATGATTGACTTTTGAAATTTGATATTATCAATCAGTAAAGTGGGTGACCAGTATGATAAGCGGTGTGTGTTCTTCCTGGCCTTGTAACCAGGAAGAAATTTTGTGAGCTCAGGATTTGGCAAGAAGATGCATAAGTTGAGGTGAGATTCTGGTGATAAAAGAAGATTGGTATAGTCGCATAAATAATAAAAGATAGGGCGTTGGAGAGTTGACACAATATCATTGAAGTATAAAAGAAACATAAGGGACCTAAATTGAGCCTGAGGGACACACACAAGCAATATTTAAATGATCGATTTTCGTGAGTATATGAACAAATGGGGAAATGGTATAAGATAGTTCCTGAACCACTCGAAGGCATTTCCTCGAACACCATAGGAGCCAGTTTCATTTAAAAGAATATCGTGATTAATGGTTCGAACGCCCTTCGAGAGCCGGTCCAGATACGCTGCCAAGTGTCGGGTTTTTATTGTTTTCAATATCCAGTCACAATTTTTAGCTTCAAGTATGGCCCATAAATGATTTGGTCTGAATCCAAATGGAATTATGTCAACAAAGTATGGTGAAATAACAATTATAAAAATCTTTGGTGGATAAGCGTTCCAAAATTTAGAGAAAAAAAAGGTAAGTAGGACTGAAATAGGTCTTGTAATTAGTAGTGTCAAGAGGCTCGCCATTTTTAAATATCGGAAATAACTTGGCAATCTTTAATTGATGAGGGACAATCAGAAGTCAATGATAAATTAAAAAATATGAGCGAGGTGATAAGAAATAAAGGGACAAACAGATTTGATTATGTTCATAAGGTTTTAAATCATCAAATCCGCTACTAGTGCCAGATTTAAGGGACTTACAAAGATTCATATTTCATTAGCATCAGTAGGCGAAGAAAAAAAGAGTTTGTGGGGAAGGTATATTCTTAAGAATATTCATAGCACTACAGAGTAGGTGCAATTTATTCGCAAAAAGGTTTGGGGCCAAACGTGACCAAAATGGAATTTAAAATGATAGCAAAGTACAAGGGTCCGAAATTGATCAATTTAATTAAAGGTAGACGTAGGTAGCAATGTTATTAAGACCAAGGATTGTAATTCAAAATAGACCAAGTAAGCCTTGAATTGTGTTTACAGCTTTTAAAGCTTATGGCGTAGTAATTCGTTTTGGAAGCTTCCAAATAGTTGTCAAGTCGGTTACGAATGTTAAAAAAGTTTGCCTTATTTGTGGCAGTGGATTACGACATACTTCTGTAGAGCTTCTCTGTACGATGCATAGAGCTAATGTAACGCTGACCGTAATCCAAGGTGTACGAGGAATTTTCTCGGTAGTATGTTGAACGACACAATTTAAGCGGGAAATATCTATTATAAATCTCGGTAAACTTATGCATATAAACTCATTGTACGCGAGGGATCACAGGGAAGTTAATATTTAAAACAAAAAATCCCAGTCGAGATACTGATATGATTATAGAAATTATTAATTCTTGATTGGTTGAATAATCCCGGAGTGCAAAGGTTTTGGGGTGTATAATAAGTTATAATTGGGCTGTTTTGATATTAGAGTGTATCAATGCGCATGGCTACAGAGCGCGCATAGCTCTGTAGCCATGCCGCGTATGTTCAAGGGTATTATGTTGATAGAGCTTACTTTTGCAGGGGAGTTTCTGGAGTTTTGGTGTACATTCAATACAAAACCAATAAAAGCACAGCTGAAATTCATCACATGAAATCTGGAGTGTAGTAAACCAAGTTGAGGGTGTCAAATTCGGAAAACCAATGTTATGCGATGCAAGGTTAATGTTTTGCAAAAATTCATGCAGGAACCATGACACTGCTACTATTATGTGTTTTTATGGCTATCACTAAAGAGCATTATTTTGCATTGATTTGAATTTTGAACATGTTGAAAAACAATTTAAGATATAGCTTACCCCGATTGCTGGTAAGACGGTCATTGGAAAAAGTACCCACACTATGACTTGACTGCATTGTGCAAAATAATATATTTATTAATCTTTCCATGTGGAGATGGCCAGGACACGATAGGTTGAACAAAAAAAACCCATGTGCGCTGGCCGGATTCGAAACCGGCGACCTTCGCTATTAAATGCACGACGCTATAACGACGGAGATTCAAGCAAGGGTTGGTAGAAGAGCATTAGATATCATCTATAGGTGTTAGGTTCGACAAGGTGTCTTTACTTCGCCTTCAAATGCATTGATAATAGTTCTTAACAGTATAGTCTAATCATCTTGATCGTACGCTGTGACAAACTGGACAACGGAGATACAGAATGGCTTGCTGCTTGCGTATGTAGTTATAAACGGTTAAGAGATGAAATAGTTTGGTTTTGTCACGTGTCTGGTACCAGGTCACGTGTAAGGTATCAGGTATCAGTTGGCTCTTCGGGGGCGACCGCTACCGATCTATATAAATCGGACTATGTTAAATCAAGGTCGGTACATATGGCTCTGCCCAGAGTGCTATTAGTTTTTCAAAGACACGGGTTATTATGGCTAAAACAGTACAAATACCTTCCCTACTGATTCAAAAACTTACGTACGATGACGATTTAAGCGGTTTGTTTTTCCAATGTAGGGAACGTACGTCATTTTTTACCTGAAGGGCCCCCCGAAGCAAATAATAAACCAATCAATGCCGTGACGTCATCAAATCTTTATTTTTTCCAAAAAAATGGCTGTTATTCCCAATAAATTCCTTTTTAAGATCAACATCTGTATATTGTCTTTTCCTAATTAATATTCATTGTCCCACCCGCATGAATGTGAAAAGGATGGGTCCATAAGTCTACAAACTGAAAACCAAAGGTCAGCCGGCTAAATTACCCTTTACCGTGTGGACGTAATGAGCAGAGGATTCCCCGTTTTAGTTAATGCAGGCTTACAGCCACTTGCGCGCGCCTGCGGGGGTTATGCGTCGAGATGAGTGAACAATGATTAGTCGGTTATATTTATAGGGGCTGATTAGTAACCTGAAAAAATGGGCAATGGTCTGTGAGGTCCAACAACAAAATGCTCGGAGATGTGATGTTGATTTCATGCGTTAAACATTAGTAAAATTGTTGTCCAGCAAAGAAACAGATGATGAGGGTAATTCTGGTTGGTCGGTCCTCAACGGATACATACTATGATTATGAAACATTAAGAAATCATTAGATTATATCGAGTTATCGTGCAAGAAGCAAATCAAAATTAAAAACGCTCTGAAATATAAACCTGTTGATTTCGTTTGGATACTTTAGTAAGGCACTTTCTAAATCCGTGAGAAATTGAATTGGTATTAGTCCGGTGTGTGACACGGTAAATATTACCAATTATTAGATTTTTTAGGAAATCGTTCAAGATTTTCAATTAAATACAATCTGAATGATCATTATATTCAGTTCGAGTGAATAGACAAGTTTGAGGTCGTCCTACACGATACGAAATAGATTGGATATAGATAATAAATGAGCTAGATGGCGTGTGAAAAATAACCAGCTTGAGCGCTTGACTTGCGTTAAAACATCGGTCGAGCGGCCGCAGGCCGCGAGACCGGTGTTAACCAATCAAGCGCGAAAGCTTGTTATTTTTACGAAAAGCCAGCATAGCACATTGATTTTATATAGCATAACTTAGAGTTATAATATAAAAATAACATTTTAAAACAATATTTTGTTTAAAACATGCTAACAATGGATTGATAACGAAATATTGGTCGCAATTTAAAATTTAACATATCTAAAAACACTTTGTCTTGTCACCGGCTATTGACGATGCGTTAACCAAATTCCAAATGGGTTGTATGGATTGCTCTGGCCATTAATCTTCGAGTGACTAAAGTATTAAGTATTAAAGCTATAACTTGACAATCGGTTAATTGATTAGTGCTTTGCTAAATACGAAGCAAATATGTGGGGAGTGTTTTGGTTTTTCCTTAATTTTTAAAAATTTGGAAATTGAAATAAATCAACAAGGCCTAAAATCGGGAATTATAAAGACTATTAACCCTATCATCTTGAAAATATTGATATTTCGTGCAGAAATAGTACAAGGAGTATCGGGTTTTAGCCTTTGAGTGCAATTGCATAGGGTTGAAGATGAAAGAAACAAAATATAAATAAACCAATCTGATGCTGGTGACCGTCACTGTTACAGTTATATTCTAAATTATGTACGTATCTTCTATGTGTTTGTGTGATTTGTCGACATGGGAAGAGCATTTGATTTCAATGGAAGGAAAACGACGGCGTCGGATGGGGAACTTCTGCAAGCTTGATCCCAAGAGGTTGAAGCTGAATTTAGTACTTGTTTTTGTTTTTTTGGGGATTGGGGGGTACCCATCTCTATAACCCAGTGTTTGGTCAAATCGTAGGTTCATGGGTTAGGTTTTTGTTATTGTTTTAATTTTTGTATTTTGCAATTACCCTAAAGGAATTGCAGTTTGAATACACATTTTAAAAGGACAGTATGAAAATCAAAAATTTTTGATTTTTGAAAACTTGTTTAAAGTGCTGTTGTAAAAATAATAAATGTGTAATGATCCATTTATGAGAAAAATGTTTTGATTGTAAAGAGCACTTCAATTTTTAAAGTTATTTAAGGGTAGCATTACCGCCTCAAGTTTCTACATACCTAGGTTGAATAAGTTGTGACACCAGGAATTTGTATCTAAGTTTGCAATCAGTATATATCACAGATCGCCGCCGCGTATATTATTTCAGGACGTGATTTCTAGAACCATTACCGTGGCCCGCGTGTATAGTTGTGACCCCGACTTCCGAGTGTGCATGTTATTAAAAAAAACAAGCTTAGAGCTGTTATTAAAAATAACACCCCTGTAGCCTTCTCGAACCCCATTCGTAGTAGGATAACGCACGGAAAACAATAGCTAACAACAAAAGACGCTAGAACGAGAAGTGTATGTGTAGATAAATAGCAGAACCCCCCGCTCCTTCTACCACGCGGGGGCATGAATTAACACTATTCAATATCAATTAATGGACAGTCCTCATTCAACCATGTTTTGAAAGAGTAGTACGTAAAAACATGATGATGCCCGAAATAAAATTAGATATACTGTCAAAGAGGTCTTGTTCATACTGCGTGGATTTAAGTGCAAAATGAAAATTCATCCATCACCAAATGACGAATGGAATTTCATTATCAAATTGATAAGAACATGTTGGAAATATTATAGCATTTCATTAATTAATGCGAAACATATCTTCAAATTGAAAAGGGTTCCAAATTTAAGCTAAGATTCTATTATATCCATAGTATGTCCAAAACAAAACAAAGCAAGCACATATGGAAACTATCATTATCAAGAACAATTAAACGGAAAAATTCACCGTTTATTTCTAACAATACCAGTCGTCAGTAAGCGCCTCAGTATAATACATCGTAAGTGGTAAAAAGAGTTACATAAACTACAACTATGTGGGCTGATGAAAAAAATATTTTTATGACATGCATACAATTACTAACCATATTTGCTGACATCACAGAGTTGCAAAGAACGAATTAACAATGAATTCAAAAATCATCAAACTAGAGGCGGACTACCGTTGAATAAACTATCCTAGAAAACTCCTCACTTGAAGCATTCTTCTGGACATGATATTACTAAGAAAATAGACATTGGCATATGAGAAAAAATACATGCAACGGGTAATATTGAGATAATATCAGTAGTACTATAACAGTAATGGTATTATAACAATCAAGACACCATAGTTTCATAAAGAAAAACGGAAGCAGCATCAATTTAACATACATCCATAATTATAACAATAGTTAATGATTGCGACAGTAATAGTAACAATAGCCATACAATGTAATAATAACCACAGTAAACTAGAAATAATCTACCATCACCACCATATAATAATCATGACACATCATAATCATGTAATCATTATAATTAGCATGAATCTCACCTCAGTAACCATTAATCATAATGATCTAATAATAAACATAATAAATAGTAGTAATCATACCAACCACAATTAATAAACATAATAGTCATCAGCAACTTATCAAAATAATAAAAAGCAGATAAGCGTGTAAATCAAAATATGAAGTTTAACACATATGCGAAAGGAAACATTGATTTTTATACTGAGTCGAATTCATTGTAGGGCATCTCTTGATCCATAATCGTGTCTTCCCAGCTGTATTCTATCAGACTCGCACTCATTGAAATAATTAATTAAAAAGCGATAAGAGTAATCAACTATGAAGTTAAGATATATGTAATTAGAAACTGCGGAACTTTTATTAAACCGTGTACAAATGGTGTGAGGCCCAAACTTTTACCTCCTAATCGCGTTCCCGACTTTGCCGCATTTTTGTGATACACCCAAACCGTGGCAGAGTATCAAAGACGGTATGCAAATTCTAAGCACACAGTGGCAGTAATAAACGTAATGTTAAGGTTTATATCCGTGACTGACTGAGATACCCACACTTGGCCAAAGGAGAAAAAAAAAATGCCAGGATCACGAAATGCACCAAATGATTACTAAACTAAACACAAATGGAAAAGCATATAGTATTTCCGAGATAATAAAAGTGAAGATATACGCTGGTGTCTTGTTTGTTAACAAAAATGTAAAGAAGAATTATGGCAAATTTAAAGGCACATTGCAATTTTCAAACCAACCATTGTACATAACAACCCTGAGGTATAACTCCAACAGTCAGCAGTAAGACCTCACATCAGCCAATCCCTCTTAACCAAACCTAGCGAATGCAACGGTCCAAAAGTGAGTCGTTAGGTTAAAAGTGAGAAAACTGGACAATGGACCTTTAAACTTATAAACTAATCGTTACTACCCTAATAACAATATCAACAAACACATCAATCATCATAGTAACATATAATCATTGTATTTATTAAAATATATGTTCCATACCCTGGGTCTTGTTTGTTAATATAATGCAAACAGAAAAAAAATAGCATGTTTAAATGGCACATGTCCATTTTCAACCAACAATTGTAATTGGAATAGCAATCATGAGGTCCAACTACAAAAAACAAAAAAAAAAAAAAACAAAAAAAAAAAAAAAAAAAAAAAAAAAAAAAAAAAAAAACAGTAGCAGGTGAGAAATCGCATCCAGCAAGTAACTACAGAACCTAGCGAGTCCAACGTCAAAGCGAGCGTTCGGTTAAAAGTTGAAGTAAAAATGAAACAATGACCTTTAATTTAGATAAGAGTTAAGTGCACAATAATAATAATAATAATAACAATATCAACATTTTTTTTAATTTTTTATTATAGTAATATATAATAGTGATAATAATAATGTAGATCCATTCAAATTTTACAGGTATACAATACAACAAGAATCTATACACATATAGGCGAAAATACATACAAGATAGCCTACACCCATATGCACACACATACCCATACATATGGCCTATTTTGTGTTATTAAGTCAATGGAGATGTCAAACACTTTAACCACCCAATGTCACACCCGTGACCGTACTTAGTGATATAAATTTAATTACCAAGTAAAGGTTTGCTTGTTACTTTAATTACACCAAAATTGTTGTAATGACAAAGTACCAATGTCTTCCTGAAAATAATAATAGAATGTGAGTACTTAAATAATCCCAGGAATTTACAGTTGAAGTTTTGAATTCTAAAACCCCTTTTGTCTGATGTCACAAACGATCTTTATTTGCCCCCCTCAGACAAAATAACTAATCCGGCAAAAAAATTGAAACCTTTTTTGGTGAAGGATTGGAGTTAAGGTTATTCATACCAAAAGTTAATAACAGAATTGGCAAAACAGGCATTCGGCTTGAATGAAAATCAAAAATTTACCGTTTTAAGGTCTTTAATGCTTGCCACTAAGCGGATGTCTGGTGACAATTCCTGCACAAGAATGTTTACAGTTTCCGTTTGTGCTGGAAGAAGACATCATGTGATAGCGAAGGTGGCATTAAAGTTGGATCAAGCTTCTTGTCATGGGTTGATCTGTCTGTCTCATACAAGGCAGGTCGGGCACATTCCGTCCTACGGCCTCTGGGTATGAATCTCCGGGCAGTCTTGTTCACTAGTTGGACAAATTTGCCATAGTCATATAGTTTTTAGAGAAATCCTCTTTACGTTCTGATCCAGATCATAAGTGAATCCTTGCCAGTCTGCTTTCGTAGTAAAGGTGCAACGAGAGATTTCACGTATAAGGTGTCCCTCAAAAAATCGAAAGTAGTGATTTATGCCCTGGTGTAAAGCTTTACATAAAACTATCTCCATCTGAAAGGATTAAAATGGTGAAATTTCTAATTTTGTACAGGAGCAAATACGCAATTCACCCTATGCTTTATATTGAAATATGTGCAAATCAAAATCACATTTTTTCCTTTTTAAGACCGTTCCTGTAGCCAAAGAAATCTTTTGAGTGTTAATCTATATGAAATAACTAATATGACACAATATTTAATTGGGTGCCTCAAAACCTATAAAGCGACGCTTGAAATGCACTTTGTTTGGTCTTACTTAACGCGTTGACTTGACTGAATGGACGATGTTGATTAAACATTGTTCTTCGTCTTAGTGTGTCCACAAGTCATTGGTAATGGGTTGTGGTGGTGTGAGGATTAATTAATTCAGCTTGAGGGTGGCGATCCAGGCCGAGTGTTATCCATGATACAGACCCTCCTAACATGGCCTGCTTTCAGGCTGAGGGCGGCGGATTGGGAACAGTCAAGGGTTTTCACCCTACTCTAATTCGACACTGATGATGTCACATGTTTACAGACGTCGGCTTCTTAACTCCCCTCCGAAGGACGGGATGCTTTCTGAATCCATTTGCCCAATTCAAGTGGGACCATGGAGGATGAGAGCGGTATCTGTATTTAATCAATAGCTGGTATACAGATCAAATCCAGAATTGATAGCACTCGAATAAATCCCAGCAGTGACCCCCACCGGGATTCGAACCCGGGAAATTTTTGGTAAATTTGCGCCACAGGCCAAGCACCTTAACCGCTAGGCCAAGCTCTCCCAACATTGTTGAATTAGGGTTAGTGGAACAGGATGCCCCAAAAAATCTTGCTTCACAGCTTAGAGATGTTTTTTCTAACAATATTTAGATCAGGGTTGTAACCGCTCCTCCAGCAGGCCTTATGAAATGATGACGGCAGCTTAGGGTCGTGAAGGAGACGAAGACGTGGACTGTCTAACCATTTGTCCGGACAGTTTGTGTGTCTTCTTGGTGTCCGTGTGGCCACAGGGGGCCTATGGCTGATCTGAATGAAAGCACCCCAGAAAAAAATGAGGGTTTGATGGAATTCCCGAGATTGAGTCTACTGATGGAGGTTTGTATACCTTATGTGACGATCCGAGTTCATGGTATGGACTTGACGTTGTTGTCTGCGCCTGTTTTCACATGTGTGGCACGTCCATACTGTCGGTGTGCTCTCTCCCATCGGCCAAGGACCATCATGGTATGGTTGGGCGATGTTAGTGATAGCGTTGTCTGTAGGTTGTTACACATATCAGCATTGATGTTACTTTTGCAGAAGAAACCCTCTGTATTCAATGAAGCTAGGAGTCAAGTATACCTTACAAAAGGCCTGCTCTGGCCTCTTGTCATGATACGGAAATAATAAGAATGATTGTATGGAGAACAGTGTTAGGCGGTTATATTCGAGATTAGCTCACTTGCGGCTAGTAGTGTCTGACAGGGGAGACCTCGCGACGATTTCTATTCTCTTTAAAGTGATTAGGATTACATTCTCAGAAAGATTATCCCAATGGCGTCATCACACCTAAAAACCGCATATCTGAACTTTTTATTCGAAGTAAACGAATATCTTCGCAGTATTACCTACAAATTAAAAAATGTCAAATCAGCTCCTCGCTCCAGGATCGGCTGCGCCTCGTCCATGATTTATTTATTTTCCCGACCTCGGACACATTATTCGACCATTAAAGGATACTGCATCACCCATTTATTTCTTAATTAAAAAACTAGCTATAAATAAACTTTACTACTTAGCGTCCCTCGTTCACTCTGCTGGTGTCGAGACTTACTCAAATTTCCATTATATACTGACTTCACAAGTTCCCAAGTCTTAAAATAGATATTACCAGAGAATCATGCAAAACATAAACCTTACACTGGCTAGCCAATTGGAATTCACATAAATTACATCATCTGAATTACATCCACTTCACAATATAACTTTATGGGGGAATTCCGGATCATGCAACATGTTTCTGATCTCAATGCATAAACAAGTTGACTCAGTTCTAAGTTTACATCTTGGGGAATTCCCCACTTCACCATATTGTGCTCTAACAGGTGACCTTGTCCAACAACACTTGAGGAAATGCCCCTGCTCTCTTTTTTATCATAAACAAAGTACTTTTTTCATGTGAGAACTCTTTTCTCAAATAAAAAATTGAGATATAAAATAATATTTTATCAAAATTTTGAGGGTAATATAACATCCCCCCCTTAAAAAGAAAACTTTGATGAAATGAAAATTTTCCATAAATGCCGCTTTATACCTTTACACATTTGTGGTTGGTTAAATTTACATACAGTTTACACAGGGCAAGTTTACACTTCTTATAATGTGTTCTTGCATTGCTGCTTCCAGTCTATACTAAGTTGTCAACTAAATTTCTGAACAAAATTAGGCAGCTCTGGTCAAGGCATCTGCCAAGACAGTTTCTTTTCTTTGATATGTCTTAGGTCCAGATTGTATTCTTGTAGAGTTAAACTCACCTGACAAGTCTCTGATTTCTGTTTTCATCTGTGTATGAATGAAAGTCAACGGATTGTGATCCATGAACACGAGAACGGGTGCACTGTGTGTTGTACTCAAGTACACTTCAAAATTTTGCAATGACAGTAGCAATGCAAGACATTCTTTTCTCAATTGTTGAGTAGTTTTTCTGATGTTTGTCAAACTTCTTTGAGAAATAACATACAGGATGATCTACATCATTTTCATCTGCTTGCATGAGAACTCCACCACAGCCTACATCACTGGCATCAACTGCCAACTTGAATTGTTTCTGAAAGTCTGGCGCAATCAAAACTGGCGCATTCATCAAAATAGACTTGATTTTCTCAACGCTTTTTGGCATTGCTGTGACCACACAAATTTTGCGTTTTTCTTCAGAAGGTTGGTCAGCCGACACGCAATTTCTGAGAAATGTGGACAGTATTTTCTGTAATACCCGACCATACCTAAGAATCTCATGAGATCTATTTTGTTATGTGGTGTGGGGAATTTCTCAATTGCTTCAACTTTTGCAGTGATTGGCCTAATTTGCCCTTGTCCTACAACATGCCCTAAGTATGTGACATTTGCATGGCAAAATTCACTTTTCAACAAATTTACAGTCAAACCTGCCTGAGATAATTTCTCAAACAGTTGATGGAGCTGTCGCATGTGTTCCTCCCATGTCTCGCTGTACACAAGGAGATCATCCACATAGGCTTCACAATTTTCTATGTCTGCAACTACTCTGTTCACTAGTCTTTGGAATGTTGCAGCAGAATTTTTGAGACCAAATGCCATTCTTTTGTATTGGTATAAGCCATCGGGCGTACAAAAGGCTGAAATTCTTTGGCACGGTCAGTGAGGGGAACTTGCCAATACCCCTTCAACAAATCAAATTTGCTAACAAATTTGGCATTTCCAACTCTATCTATGCAATCATCAATCCGTGGGATCGGATATGAGTCGGTTTTGGAACAGAGGTTGACTTTTCGAAAATCTGTGACAAAACGAAATGAACCATCAGGTTTGGGAACCAGAATACATGGGGGAGCTCCATTCACTATTGCTCTGTTCTACTATTCCATTGTCTAACATGTATTTCACCTCATTTTTGATATGTTGCAACTTGATTGGATTCACTCTATAAGGATGTTGCTTTATCGGATCCGATTCACCTACATCATTGTCATGAGTTATGACATGTGTCTCACTGGGTATATCAGGAAATATGTTTTCCCACTTGTGAATTAATGCTTTTAATTCATCTTGTTGACTCTCTGGGAGATGACCTAGTTTCTTGTCTAAATTGGCAAGTATCATGTTTTTGCCTGGCTCTGTTTGAGATTTTGTTTGGCAATTTCTGTGGCTCTTTGGAGCCTGTGTCTGAATTGAGACACATAGTCTAACAAATTCACATCAGGATTTTCAAACAACCACCTTTCTTTCAGTAGTTCCAATGGTCTCCTTACTTTGTGACCAAACACCAACTCAAATGGACTAAATCCTATTGACTCTTGTACAGCCTCCCTGGTAGCAAATAACAGGAGATGAACTCCCTCATCCCAATCCCTCTCAAATTCAGAACAATAGGTTTTGATCATTGTTTTCAATGTTTGGTTGTACCTTTCTATACCCCCTGGGATTCTGGGTGGTATGCTGAAGAACTGTACTGGGAAATTCCCAACTGGTCCATGACTTGTTGGAACAAACCTGACATGAAATTTGATCCTTGGTCAGACTGAATTGATTTTGGAAGGCCTACTAGGGTGAAAAACTTTGTTAGAGCTTTCACTATATTCTGTGCCCTAATATATCTCAAGGGTATAGCCTCAGGGAATCTGGTGGAAGCACACATGATGGCCAGTAAATACTGATTTCCTGACTTGGTCTTTGGAAGTGGTCCTACACAATCTATTAACACCCTACTAAATGGCTGGCTCATCAAATGCTGGTATTGGTTGCAAGGGAGCAGTAGGAATTTTCTGATTGGGCTTGCCCACCATTTGACATGTGTGACAAGTCTTACAATACTCAGACACATATTTTCTGAGTGTAGGCCACCAAAAATGACTCCTAATTCTGTCATGTGTTTTTCTCACACCTAAGTGTCCTGCCATGGGACTATCATGGGCTATACCTATCACTCCCCTATGGTATACCTTTGGCACTACAATTTGATGCACAACCTTCCATTCTTCATCTACAAGTGCATCATGTGGCCGCCATTTTCTAATGAGGACACCATTTTGCTTGTAGAAACATACAGGAATTTGCTCGGCTTCCTGTTGTGTCAATGCCCTCTCGCCTAACTTCGTAAGTGCGGGGTCATTTTGTTGCTCATTTACCAGCTTGTCATGGCTTAAAGGGTCTCCTTTACAGTCCCTAACTCTATCATGCTCAGCAGCTGGATTTTCATTGTTTACCAGGTTGTCACTTTGTTTGTGCTCAGGGGCTGGATTTTCACTAACAGGGAATTTAGTCTCCCCTGAAGAGGGAAGATAACCTCCAAATTCCTCTAACTTTGAGAGAAAAGTATCCTCTAAATTTGGGACCAAATCATCCTCGACGCTCTTCCTCTGTGTATGAGTATTTTGACTCACCACCCGCTCACTATTTTCCTGTGAGGCTTTCTGGTCATTGACCTAGTTACTGCACATGCTGGGAAATTTCTGTTTCCTCATCAAATTTATCCACTGTACAGGGCACCTGGGAAACTATGGGATCTGGGAGTACTTCCCCCCCCTGCCAAATCATTCCCTTGTCATGGCTTAAAGGGTCTCCTTTACAGTCCCTAACATGAGGGCACATGTGGTCCAGTGGATATGACTGCCGACTCATGATCCAAAGGTTGTGGGTTCGAGCCCCACTGCGGCCAATGTGTTGTGCACTTGGGCAAGGCACTTTACCTCACTTGCTTCGTCCACCCAAGCGATATTCGGGTAGCTGTTATGGGAAATATTACAATCTAAGTGCTGATAGGATTGTGCGCTTGGCCAGCTGCCAGCCTAGATGAAGCGAAATGATTGTGACGATTTCCTGACGGCAGCGTAATAATAATAGGCAACAGCGCTGTGATCTAGATGAAATGGCGCTTTATAAAAGCCAATATATTATTATTATTATTATTATTCCCTAACAACATGGATACCCCTTTAACTGGGAGTTCTTGTCTAACACCAATTGTGACAGTTCCAGAAACCAAGTCTGATTTCAAATCCATTTTGTGAAGAGGGACACTAATACAATCCATACCTATCCCCTGAATCAATGCACTAGTTCCTGTGGAACTCTCAATATCAAATGGAAGTGCATCTTCCAATATCATAAAAAAAAAAAAAAAAAAAATGTGTGACAAGTCTTACAATACTCAGACACATATTTTCTGAGTGTAGGCCACCAAAAATGACTCCTAATTCTGTCATGTGTTTTTCTCACACCTAAGTGTCCTGCCATGGGACTATCATGGGCTATACCTATCACTCCCCTATGGTATACCTTTGGCACTACAATTTGATGCACAACCTTCCATTCTTCATCTACAAGTGCATCATGTGGCCGCCATTTTCTAATGAGGACACCATTTTGCTTGTAGAAACATACAGGAATTTGCTCGGCTTCCTGTTGTGTCAATGCCCTCTCGCCTAACTTCGTAAGTGCGGGGTCATTTTGTTGCTCATTTACCAGCTTGTCATGGCTTAAAGGGTCTCCTTTACAGTCCCTAACTCTATCATGCTCAGCAGCTGGATTTTCATTGTTTACCAGGTTGTCACTTTGTTTGTGCTCAGGGGCTGGATTTTCACTAACAGGGAATTTAGTCTCCCCTGAAGAGGGAAGATAACCTCCAAATTCCTCTAACTTTGAGAGAAAAGTATCCTCTAAATTTGGGACCAAATCATCCTCGACGCTCTTCCTCTGTGTATGAGTATTTTGACTCACCACCCGCTCACTATTTTCCTGTGAGGCTTTCTGGTCATTGACCTAGTTACTGCACATGCTGGGAAATTTCTGTTTCCTCATCAAATTTATCCACTGTACAGGGCACCTGGGAAACTATGGGATCTGGGAGTACTTTCCCCCCTGCCAAATCATTCCCTAACAACATGGATACCCCTTTAACTGGGAGTTCTTGTCTAACACCAATTGTGACAGTTCCAGAAACCAAGTCTGATTTCAAATCCATTTTGTGAAGAGGGACACTAATACAATCCATACCTATCCCCTGAATCAATGCACTAGTTCCTGTGGAACTCTCAATATCAAATGGAAGTGCATCTTCCAATATCATAGACTGTGCACAGCATATGTCCCGCATGATTCTAATGGGTTTTGGATCTAAACTATCACCTGAAAGTGACACAAATCCCTCCAAAACAAAAGGCTTAAAGTTATCCCTTACTTTTTCTGTGTCAATTCCCTTTTGTGGAATTCTTGTTTTTGAACAGAAGAATGAACTTTTGACTTCAAGGTAACTGCTCAACCTATTGGTTTTGACTCACTTTTGGCTCTCTCTCCATTTTAGGTGGATAGCCATGTATCTCCCAACACCGTGACTTTGTATGTCCTGGCTTTTTACAGTGATGGCATGTGAACTGTGATTTGGGTCCCATGCCATGCTTTTGATTAGCACCATTTTCTTTGCTCCCCTTTTCTTGGGAACCTGTTTGGGATTTCCCCTCCTGAGTGCTACCATGAAACGCTTTGTTAGAACCCGACTTATTGTTATGCTTGTTGTACCTAGTATTTTCTTGGCTAGGCCTACTAGTATTACTTAGTTTGTGAGTCAAAGCATAGTCGTCGGCCTTCACGGCTGCTTCACCCAAACTGTCAATTTTGTTTTCATCCAGATGTGTTTGATATCTGGATGTAGACACTGTTTGAACTCTTCAACTAACATCAACTCCCTAAGTTGACCAAAATTTTGACCAACTTCTTTTGAGAGAAGCCAGCGATCAAACATGCTCCTTTACACGGGCAAATTCAACATGGGTCTGGTCATCCTTTTTCTGACAAGACCTGAATTTTTGTCTATATGCCTCTGGCACCAATTCATATGCTTTGAGCACTGCCTGCTTAACCTCGTCATAATCACTACATCTGTCTATAATGACATGGTCGAATATATTTCTCGGGCTTTACCAATGAACACTGACTGTAGCAACAAGGTCCAAGATTCCTTGGGCCATTTCAAGCTATTGGCAATTTTCTCAAAGTGTAAGAAGTATTTGTCTACTTCTTGTTCCTGAAATTTTGGAACCAGGCGAATATTTTTCGCCGCATCAAAACCAGAGGGCTTGGAAGAATCTGACGAGCTAGCCTGTTGTTTCAATTTTTCTAACTCTGAGCTTCAAGCTCTTTTTGTTTCATCTCCATTTCCTTTTGTTTCATTCATGCATTTCCATTTCTTTTTGTTGCATCTCTTTTTGCATTTGCATTTGCAATTTTCTTTTTCTAATTCAATTTCCTTTTCTTTCTGTTCCATCTCTAATTTTCTCAATTCTATTCTTTTTTGAATTTCAAGCTCTTTCAACTTGACGGCATCACCAGTGCCCTGTTCCAGAACCTCTTCTATCTTTTCCAAATACGAACTATCCTAAACATCTTCCTGGACAAATTTTTCAATCAAAACTATTTTTGATGACTTGCTTTCTCATAGCATGTTTTGCCTCAAGTCCTTAATGCTTGGCTAGTTTCATTAACTCAGGCTTTCTCAGCTCATTAAACTTCTCCCAAGTTATTTGCCCAATGAACTCTTCTGGATTAAACTCCATTGTGACTGTTAACTCTACAAAACACAATACTAATATTGTACTCTTGAACCAAACTACAAATTACATGTAATACACAAAAAAATTTTGTATGCCAAAATTGCACAATTACAATATTATAACTCTTTTTTAGGTGTTGTAAATTTGAACACAATATGCTCAAATTTATCCAATTCAAATTTACCGATGACGAGGCCCCAATTCTGTTGGACGTCTCGTAGACCGTCAAAGGTCAGAAATACCTTTCAAAACAAAAAAAAATAAATGAGCCTTGTGCAACAAAATGATTATGAATTTATAATAACACAGATTTAATGATTTAATGGTTTGGGTTCAAGAATTTGGTATTGTCCAAAAACAATATTAATATTTAAATTACACAAAGTTTTGAAGATGATACCTATTGGCAAACAAGACATGTCCACTAATGTCCACAAAAAAGAAGCGTTGCAGTTTCAAACGTATGATATGTCCTCACAGCGAAGGACTCCAATAATGACAGCCTATAAGTTGTTCACATAAAACTCCTCAGTAATATATATTCCGTGGGAATCTTCTCAGTCCTGGGTAATTTTGTCCAGCAGTGCAAGACGACGGGGTTTTCCCTCGACGACACTATATTCGGCAATACAGTTCAGGTTATTCTCCCCAACATCAGGTTGTCGACTGAATGGCTCATTTAGGACCACAAACTGGAATCTCTTTTTGATTACCAAAACTGAAGCTCTTCTGGCTTAAAAGACGCCAGGCAAACAGATCTGCATTAAGCGCCGGCGGATCCAATATATAAATCCTAGCACTATGTAAAGCTCAAATCTACCATTATTGTAGGATTTTAAAACTAGCTATAAATAACTATTACTCTATAGCTCCTCGTACTATGCTCGTGGCCTAGACTTAACTCAAACTCTCATTATATACTGACTTTCCCAAAGTTCCCAAGTCGTAAAATAGATAGTACCACAGAATCATGCATAAATAGAACCTTGCATAGGGACCAATTGGAAATTCACATTAATTAATCATCTGAATTACATCATGCACATGTTTTGATCTCAATTGAATAAACAAGTGACTCAGTTTCTAAGTTTACATCTTGGGGAATTCCCGACTTCCCCTATTGTGCAATCTAACAGTTGCAACTTGTACAAACAACACTAAGGGATTTCCCTGCTCTCTTTTTTATTATAACAAAGTACTTTTCCTGTGAGAATCTTTTCTCAAATAAAATTGAGATATAAATAATATTTTAATCAAAATTTTGAAGGTATAAACATGTTGTGTTTGGTTTTAAATTTGTGATTTAGATCATGGGTTTTCCTTTTTGCTATTACTATTAGGGGGGTATGGGGTCTGAAGCAGTGAACTTTTGAAATGATTTTTCTTAAATTTTTTTTCCCTAAACTAGGTGGTATATACATGTTATATATCATTTGTAGCCCATGTCAGCAACGTGTTAAATCCATGAAAATTTTTTGTTTGCTCTGTTTTGCCTGGTAAACCACGTAAGGCCCTTATTGGCTAAACACGAGAACGAATGGAACCTAAATAACTAAACATGCTACTGTGACGAAACTTGGGTGACATTTGCAGGAGGTAAATACGGGGTGAACCATGAAGCCGAATCTTTTAATACCGTTGGCATGGCAACCGGCAATCGACCAATCTCATAATTTCAATTGCGTAATTTGAATTGGAACACAATTTTGAAAATCGCCTTCATGGTTCCTAGCCTGTATTGCTTAATATGCTGGTGCCAAATTTCGTGTTCATAGCATGTAGCGTTTTCTAGTTACGTGTCTTCTCGTTTTGGATTTTTGCGTATTTTAACGAACGAGTTATAGGCCTCGAACCATTTAGACAAATTAGGGCTCTTTTGATGTGAAATATGGCATTATTGTTTTTTTTTTTTTAATTTCATTTTATACTGAATTATCATAATGATGAATGGCAAAGATCATAGAAATAGGTGCAATCATTGTGTCCTGAATTAATTTTAAAATTAATTTTCTTAAAATATAGCAGGGTGAGAAAACAAATATAATACATAAAAATCACTGACCAGTGATCATTTAATGACTTAAATTATGGAAGGATAATATGAGTATTATTTACTTCGACTAGCCAACATAAATGTGTTAATAGTTCATTAAATTAATATCTTTTTAAAATATCTTAAATATTACCCCTTGAAATTTTTCACATTGATAAAATATAGGAGATGATGCATTTGTGGCAAATTCGCGTACACTACTGACTTTGATCAGCCTATATCTCGGGACCGAAGTCCGATTGCGATCGAATAAAAAGCATTGTGGTAGAGTACAGTATACACAATTTAGCCATTGCATATCTAATTTCTGGATTAGAACAATTTTTTATCATATTCAGACCCCATACCCCCCTTAAAGGGATTAGCAGCGATTAAGGCGAGAGCGCACCGAAAAAAAAATGTGGAAATGCAGGGTTTAACTTATAAATCAGGATAAATGTGTACAATTCCATTATGACTGTTTAAGTACCAAAAAAAAAACAAATAGTGAACAAAAATGAAGTAGTATATTGGTCATTTACCGTTCTCCCGCAAATAGACATACAGCGACGGCGTCTCAAAACTGCACTAAACAGCTGATGGGTTTACACGAGATACAGAATAAACAAAGATCAATATTTTTGTGTTTGAGGTCAAACTGTATCACAATATCACACGTCCAAAATCTGTGATATTCACCGGGAAAGGCTTTTTTGATCTCAATTGGAATTTTGATACGCACGTATAGGAAATTACAGAATCAGGTTAAAAAGTCTCCTTGTCTTTAAACACAGATTAAGCATTGCCAGGTTATGTTCGCATATCAGCCAGTAACAAAAATATAAAAATATGATGATTTTTTCGATGGGGTTGTTTACGAATAGGTAAATCGCTGCTAATCCCTTTAATCAAAGCTCGTTTCTCCCCCTTCTCCCCCCTTTTCTCTTTTTTACGGTAAAGGAACGGCGTCACCACATGATAAGCCTAAATACGGTACCGTGCGGACAGGATTGCAAAAAACAGCTGCAGGCATAAACATCTTGGCGCCATTATTTTCAACCGTTTTGGTTTCTTCGCTGTTTTTGAAACTCCTAAAACACGGAGCCAGACAAGCATTATTTTGGGTGTAGATGAAAGCGTTGCCAATTATATGGCAAATATTATGAGTAAGTATTTTATTAATCAAATTACTTTGTAAATCGTCCGTAAAAAAACGACCCAGAGATTTTAAAATGTAATTTTTTGTATAGTAATTAAACTAGTAATCTAGAACAAAAGATAGCCTGTCACAGCCATCTAAAATCCTTAATTCCAAAGTTAGAGATGAATCGGAATCGGATTTTTCGTTTTCATGCAGTAAACATTTATGCACAGTATAACAGTGCCATATGATACCCTGTATTCCGGATCCGGAATTTTATAACAAAGTTGTGATTTTCTATACATATGAAGGACTTAGATTTGAGCTTAGCTATATCACACAGGGATTAGTATGTGGACAAGCATTATGTATATGCAAAAAAAACAGATTTGTTTGAAAATTGAGGGCGCCCTCCTCGGGAAATGGCCATAATTTTGTGCTTTTTATGCAGGTTTTCAAGCATTGTATCTGCTGAAAAAATTATTATAATGTTAACGATTCCGGGGTTATATTGGGCCAGCCATATTGGATTTTGTGGCAATGCTGTGATCAAATCACATCATTAAGGAGACATTTCCCGAAAGAAGCACCCCCAATTTTGTTCGAACCCGTTTTTTTGTTGTTGCATATTTGCAATGCTTGCCAATGTATTAGATCATACCTGACAAAACTAAATAAAGGCAGTTCAGGGGATCGATTAATAGAGGCTACATATTCTTGTCATGCGCACCCTATTATATGCTTATTCAATCTTTTTATGACACGCAATATCGAGGGTTTAGGGCAAAAAAGGCCCCATCTGCAATAGCTGCTAGGTGTTAGATTTGGCAGGTTTAACACTTAATAAGAACACAACTGATAAATGGCAGCTATTGCAGATGGGGCCTTCTTGCTGTAAACTCTAGATATAATCCAATAAGATATCGGGCACATTTAGGGTTCCACTTCACACGTGTATACGACAATTGGATTTGAATGAGTGATTTTAATTACATAATGAATTTCGTCAGCCCAACAAATGGGGTTATTCGTGCGTGGAATATTGTACAGAACTAGTCTAGTGTCAAGACTTCAATGAAAGATTGTAGAACTTTATTCTGTCAGACAAATAATCTCTCAATGAAGTCTTCACACAAGACCAGGTTCATGCAATACTAAACGGAGAAATAACCATAACCGGTGTGAAAGCAGATATAGTCCGGTAGGAGCCATAGTCCGGGGCTCCATAGACGATAACGGAATAAAGCGTGAAACTAATGTTGCGTTAAGAGTCAACTGAATCGATTGCCCTATTGTTCACCATTGTTCCCGGACTATGAGTACGCCGGACAATGGTTACTTCTACACCGGGATACCTCCACAATTGATATTATTTTTTTTTCATTTTACAGCAATTGTGCAGAGTGTAAACCTAACAAGTTGGCTCAAGATGATGAGGCAGCAAGACGCTTGTGGGAGATAAGCGCAAAGATAGTCGGTATTGAAGACAGGAAGGACAAGTAAAAGACACACCACTGGCATTCTTCCTTTCAACCTTTGAAAAAAATAAGCTTGTGACTGTTTATTAATCCACTTTAACGACCAAACGCAATTGCCCATTAACTCTAAACATGTTGCATAATTATGATGACTTCTGGTGCTGTAGGTATTTACATATTTTTGTAGCAAGATATCTTACTGTTAATGAATATTAATGATACCGTGATGACTTTTGGTGCAATATAGTTTCCGATATACATGTTAATGAATAATAATGAGCTAATTTGCATACGAACCAAACGCTCTGAGTAGGGCCACCTTAATTATGGACAAGGCAATTCTTGTTTTAACATGTAGTCGTAATAGAGAACAAAAAAGATCATTATATAGTAAGGTTATAAACGAGAATTCCATTCTAGAAGTAGAAGTTTGGGGAAGAAGGTTTAAAGATGTTTTTTCTATTGTTTGAAGGGTACTGAATCAGAATTTTTGGGCCCAACGTCTGGGAAATGTGGGGAACTTTAGTACAGGGGTAAATTTGAAATCAAGTCAAATTGTGTTTAATTGTGCACCAATGTATTTGTCTCATTATAAGGATTAAAAAAGGTATGGTTTGTCTAAGTTCTGACCTTTAGTTAAAACAGGTACAGCCCTATTAAGGTTCAAGGTCTCTCATGGGGTAAACGTTATCCAGTGCTCCGATTTTGTTAAAATTGGTGTCAAATTGTTCGTCTCGCCTTATTTTACAAGGTTTGGTATTGGTTTCGTAATTAGTGGGCAAAATGTAACAAGGGTCTACATGCTCTATAGGGGTCACCAAAACTTGACCTCAAATCTTTAATGATAATTCAGTAGAACAATGTATAAATATTGAAATAAACTGAAATTTCTGTCATTTTGGTAAGATTCATACCATAGATGTTTGAATCTGTTGTGTCCCTTCCAAAAGATCTACAAGAGATACTTAAAATGGCATCTATTGACCAAAAAAATAAGATTTTTACCACCTCCTTTCGCAAGAAGGGTCAAATGGGAATTGTTTTTAACACGTGAAGACGAGTTCATTATTCTACAACTGAAAGCGTAAGTATTTCTAGGAAAATCCCCAAACTTCCGTGCAGTTCGGCATTCGCAGTACCCCCAAAATGCGAATTCTCAAACGCAACACCATGTCCTTCTAAGTTTATATTTGAATTTCACACAAATATACGCCATAAACATGTTTTGTATTATTTTTTCCTTTTTCCACACTTTTAGTAGTAAATCGTGGTTCAAATCTCAAACCTGTCATATTAATAGAGTAACTGCAATGTGGCAAGGAATGTCAATATTTTTCACATAACTCTTCGCTCAAGTATGTATGCATGATAGGAATTTTAAAGGTGCGTGTCCTGTCGCTTTGTGACCCCCCCTGATTGTTTAAACCGCGGAATTAGTAATCGAATGATACAGATGAAGGCCATATTTTTCTCATTGTCCGTCCTGAAATTTGAAAGAGCCCTCAAATCCATTTTATTCCTCAAGGATATAAACAAAAAAAAAAAAAAACCGTTTTAATTGTTACCATCACTATTAGCACAGTTTGATGGCTTGCAATATGCATTATTGCTTCTACCACCATAAAAACCGCAGTTTGGTTTCCCAACGTACTTGATGGGGTAATGGTAAGTGCCAGCTCTCATATCCAGTAGAGAACACAATAGACACATAAAGCGGAACAAGCCCCTTTAAAAATCTTTTGGATATAAGATCCTTTTTTATGCCAATTTAAGTCTGTGTCGTAAACCAGACCTTTACCAATGGGGGTGCTGAGGGTGCCAATTCCACGACTTTTTTTGATGGGGGCAAATTTGGGTCCTTCTCCATAGACTCTGTACAAAAGGTCATTTCCTTTGGGGGGCGGAAGGGGGGGAAGGTTTTGGTTTGGGGGGGCTCTCGCCCCCCCTGCCCCCGGGGTTGACGCCACTGCAATTAGGTATAGAAGAATGGCTCACCAGAGACCACCTTCTTTAAGATGGACTTTACATTCGACATTAAAACTAATTGTGTTACCTAGCTTAACATTTAACATTACAGTGTCGGCGGTCAAACTTTTGATTTAAAGCATATTAGCAGGGGTGCATGACAACCCAAGTTAAATGCACTAAAGTTGGTGGAAGGGTTAGTTTGTGGGGCCCTGTATACAACATATAGGAAATTCCGCTAAACAAAGTGTCGTTTTTGGGGGTGACCATTTTTCTTTTAAACCTATATCGCCCAGTGCTGATTGCACAGAGAAAGAAGAAGTATTTAGGAGGATTTACTGGCGCGCACCAGGTCACCAAATAGTTTTTAAGTAAAAACCAACCCTGATATTGAATTTCTTCGCGCGTTTTCCAAAATCCTCCCTCAACTGACAAGCACTTTACAATTTCGTCGCCGTTGCCTAAACTACTCCTTCTACTACAGTGCAACACCGCACACTTCAACAAAGTACGAGCAATACGTATCGTTGTTATTTCATCAGCTGTATCATAGACTGAATTCCCATTTGACGACAACTGCTATTTGTGTCGATTTCACAGGCACGTTGTTGATCGAGCCCGGGGCTATGAATTAATACATAGTATTGCGGGGTTTTCCGATGCAAAACCTGTCGGGGAAAAATTTTAAAAATACTTACTTCACTTACTGACCTTCCTATTGGGTATATTCCGCTTCCCTGGGTGTATTTATCACACGAATTATAATTATTAGGCAACAATACAAGCATAGAGGTATTATGAGAAACGTTTTTTCTACACAAGTTTTGATGTAGAATGTTATAAAGCAAATTTTAGTAACTTCAGTGCCTTCAATTTTCTTTCTTTCATTTTACTCCATTATTGACGCCAAACCTCCTCGTTAATTACCTGACATAAACTGCCCATCCGTTTTCAAAAACGAATTGGACATTTTGTATGGATTTGTAAGTCAGGTGATTAAATGCCAGTTTTAAAATGCGCGATGGACCCCGTAATAGCAATATACTTAATTCTCTGAACTAGTACACGGCGCAAACCAATATGGAGTTGGGCCGAGGTGTTTACGAGTTCTTTACGGCAATCACTGTGAACGTGGGAATGGAAGGTACAGAGAATTCATTCAAAGGTTCACCTATCCCGGCCAGAGCTACCTAAAGCAATGTTTCACTATACGAGCAGAAAAAACTGGCAGAATTCACGTACTGTTGTGATACTAAATGATAGTTAAATTATAGCTGGCCGGATAGCTGGCGCGCGATTGTACATTGTGGGTGTGTGGAAGCATTGACTGAGGCTCGCCCGAGGTTGCTCACTCATTCCGCTACGATATCCCATGTTATTTTGTTGTAGGAGAAACGGGCAAGGTAATTTAGTAGTATGAATTTCAATTATGTGTTTTAAATCTCAGTGGAAAAAACACATACGCAATCATTTTCATTGAGTTGCAATGCATCGTGCATGGCAGGGCGTGTACGTGGTGGTACAGACTCCAGTCAGTGACAGTGAAGTCTGCCTTGCTTAGCCATGCCATGATAAAAAGTTCGTAACATGGCATCTGACATGTCAACGCATCTCTGCTTGTAATTATGCTTTCTAATAGTGCGCAATGGCCTGAAATATTTATAGGAAACTTGGCAGTGACTTTGTGTTTAAACTTTTTTAATTTGAGTCTTAATCAACCATTTGTTCATTGAACAGACGATGCCCGCGCGGGTGCCCGGGGGCTGCACGATATCAAAACATTCATCGGGCCTGGCACTTGTGTCCACGGAGCTGAACAACGCATGCGCACAAGGTCCGGATAGATGTGTGGGTGTTGCCCGGTCGTCCAGCCCCGTTACTAATCGAATACGTCCCACCCCCCTGATTTAGCACAGTTTTTGAAGAGCGCCCCCAATTGTTAAAATTTGATATTTTGCCACAGCTATGTGGTATTGTATAAAAAACTACAACTGCGAACGAGAATGCTAACAATGCGTATTTATCAAAAAATGAGCGATTTTTGGTAATTTAGAATGGGATCTAGATTTTCCGAGCGGAATGCTAGGTTTATGTACCGTCCCTGGATGAAATAGTGCCACCTCAAGAAAATGAACTCTAACTTGACTTGCCTGAACCAATAAAACAACTAATAGATGAGCGTAGATAGTACATGGCGCATTCCCGGCTATTTATATGTGGAGGCCGTTCAGCAGCCGTGATTATTATCGGGATCACGAGATATTTATTCTAGTTACAAAATCCTTCGTTTGCGGGACAATAGGGACATTGTAGAGCTTAACCCATCACAGGTATAGTTACTAACCAGTTACCAATGCGACTGACCAGTGGGAGTTATGAGTAATACCCCTTGGGAAAATCGATAGCTGCTTTGTGCATAATTACAGCCTAATTAATATCCTTTTATCAAGGCTTTGATTATTATTCAATTGTGTGAGTCCGCCCCTCTATGGACCGCTCAGAAGTGAGTCGTAATCAAGCCTTTTCGCAAATATTCCGTTTCCTTGTTACTCATTGATTTTCGGGATATTTCTTCCAAAACTATAGCGATCGTTGATTGGTCAATGATGATGTCAGCGTTCGCTTAAAGAGTTTCCCAGAATACGACTTTATTGGAAAGATCAAAAACCATTCAATTATTGGTTTTGGTACGGATTTTCAAAACCAAAGAGAACACAGCCATGAAGCCAGGGATCCTGATACCGCTAGATGGGATGTAAGATGGCGACACTCGTGTCTGTGAAAACGGGCCCGGTGTAACGTGTAGGATCCCGGTGTAGGATTATCGAGCTATCTGATGTGCGGTACTGTGATGGACTATGAGCTTATTGCAAGCTACGGCTCAATGGGCTACGGGTTACTGATGTGATACGTTACTACAGCCATGGTTCGGTCGAAAGTTTAGCCTTAATTGTGCAGTATGTTGGAGGGGCCTGGTCAATTTGTCATGGTAATTAGTTTCCGAGGTAAGTTCTTGTCTAGGACTAGGATGGGCGTGTCCCCTAAATTCTCGGTGTGAATTTGTGAACGACACTCATTTCTGGCTTGCTTGAATTTTGGGATGTTTGCCACACATCACATTTGCGTAGCATGTTGATAACGCGGGTCGGTCTCAGGATTCATCATTTTAATTAATGTTAAAAATCACTTGTCATGTCTGTGAGTGGCAATTTGGACTTGGTCCACTGCAGTACGAATATTTGATAAAATGACTGACGTATGCCATAGTATCATATTCAGTGTGTTGTGCCGGAAGGTGGGAATAACGTTTACTGGGGACTTTTATTTCTGAGAGCTGGGCTACAACTAGCCATCTGACTCTCACATAACGTACGGGACTCACTCGCACTCGCAGCTATCGAGTGAACTATTTTGCTTGGAATCGTATGCTAATTAGGCCGTTCAAAAATCGATATGGTAATTTGACGGGCGACGTCCGATATTGGCAAGTATATGAAAACGTTGTCATCGATGAAATTGGGCGGTGCTTACATGACGACATTACTTTGATTGAACCCTTATGACTTGTACAGGGAAATACCAAATTTTTTTTTGCCTCAATTATGTTTTTTTTGTTTTTTTGGTTTATTTTGCCGCAAAAACGACTCGCTCGACTCGGCTCCCGCCTTCGGCGCTCGACACGCGGCCTCGGCGCAGGCTCGCGGTTGTGGATCAAATGCGGAGGCGTTCTTTGACAAGACTACTAATTGAATTGAAATCTGTATTTTTCATATTATTTGTATATTTTTTTACCTTCTTCTCGGAAGTTCATGGCCCTTTTCATGTCGATTTCTGTGTAAAGCTGGGTCTCCTCTACCGATGTATATGAGTAGCGAAAACTAAAATCCTACAAATGCCAGGGTTTATTTGCCGCCGGCACTGTATGAGATCGTAAGTTCACCACACAGCTCAAAGTACTACACGAAAAAGCCAACCGCCATGCATGCTGGCATACGGCCGTGTCCACACAGCCAGTAAATTGTATCGAGTCTTCTGCTGTCCTGCTCTCACTTTCACACATATCGGCCAAAACAGTTTGTTGACTAGGTTCCCTGATTATTCCAGATTTATAAAAATATAATTCCAAGGCTACCAAATGTGAAAAATTTATACGAAAATCGACGGTTTTGCGTCCCAAGTCCGCTGAATCACGCTTCTCACAAGAAAAATCTACAGCGAGCGTGACTTACTCGTGCCTCAGTACTAGCGCACAAGTGGGGCTGGACTATAGAATGCCCCCAAATTTGGACTTAGCACGATCAGTTGTAGAGAGGCCCATATGGTTTCATTGTCTTTTGGGGTTTTGTGGCAGATTTTGGCAAAAGGTTAGCATATATATTCTTGAAACAATGAAAAGAAGTGCGAAAAAAATCTAAAAAATAAATTGGAAGTTCAGGGGTGCGTGAGGGATTTTTAAGCGAGGCAACAGTTACAATCGAATCAACTTTGAAATGACTCGTTTTTAGGCCAAAATGAGTTCTGATTTCAGTCACGCGCCAGCTTTCATGAATATTAAGTGGAAATTAAATATGGGTAACTTTAGCCAATCCATCTGTAGTATTCACAAATGAAGGGAAAAAGCAATGCTACTGATCAGATGATGTTAGACCCAAACCGTGTGCATGATGTTAGACCATAAATTGTGTGCATGATGTTAGACCCATAAAACTGCGTGCATGATGTTAGACCCAAAAACTGGGTGCATGATGTTAGACCCAGAACTGGGGCCATGATGTTCGACCCATAAACTGTGTGCATGATGTTAGACCATAAACTGTGTGAATTATGTTAGACCCATAAACTGTGGGCATGATGTTAGACCCAAAACTGTGTGCATGATGTTAGACCATAAACTGTGTTGCATTAAATTGTAATTGAGAGAATTCTTTTGAGCTTCTTTGTAAACTTGGGTGAAATGGTAGTAAACACAGCGTACATTAAACGTAGAGTGGTGTGTATTTTGTGTATCTATATAAGTTAATGCCGAACTCCAACCTAAATGCATTAAAAAAGTTGGAAGGGGCGATTTAACGTCAAGGGTGAACTCTGGTATAGCTTGAATTGGTATTGATATAATACCTTTACATTTAGAGATCATATGGTAAAAGTAACATAAGATTAAAGATGGTCAAGGGTCAAATGAAGTCTACAATATACTTTATACGGTATGTAGTTTCTTATGTCTGTACTGATTTGAAGTACCAATCTCTCAAATATCTTGGAATTGTCAATGGTTTCCTCTAAATTAGTTTTTGATAATTCTTGGGAGAGAGTTTTTGCAATGCACGGTGAGCCCACGAAGACTCCAACAAAGGATTCAACACCCAGGTGTTTAGTCCTACAATGATAGACTGGTAAAACAATAGTAACGGGAGCAATAGTGACGCTGCTTGTGGTTGGCAAAAAGAGGTATGCTAGATCAACCAACTCTACAAGATATAAGGAGGTCTGCTTTTGCTTCTTAGCGTATCCACAAGTCCTTGGTAATGGCTGTGGTGGTGTCAGGATTTTCAACTGAGTATGCTGAGCGGGGCCGCTTTTTAGGCTGGGCGGATTGGGAAACAGTCGCGGGTTTCACCCTACTCGTATTTAACAGACTGCGATGTCCACAGTTGTGAATCTCTGGATACACGGGACCGACGGGTAACAGACGGGGTGCTTTCCTGATCATTTGCCAATCCAAGTGAACCAGGGGGAGATAGGTATCTGCCATACTCAATAGCTGGTAACAGAATCAAATCAAGATTTATAGTACCCGAATAAATACCAGCAAGTGACCCCCACCGGATTCGAACCCGGGAATTTTGGTAAATTTGCGCCATAAGAAAGCACCCTAATCGCTAGGCAACGATCTTTCCCAGCTTAAGGAGATGCTGTAAGAATGCATCAGTTAGTAGTGTACTCCAGCCTCTAGGTGATGGAGCAAAGCTAAGCTGTGTTTGGACATGCAAAACTTGTAAAGTAGTATTTCCTCACGACAGGACAAAGCTCAAGGCAAGTAAAAGAGCAGTTTCTTATTCAGTGGGCGTGGGTTTTCATGTTTAACAAGAAATTGATTGGATTAGGTCAAAAGCTCCGCCCATCCATTACTGGGTAATAGATGGATAGTGCGTCCAGCAATTACGCGGTGTAGACGAATATATGACACGCGCAAACGTCGCGTTGATACTGAGGCGTGCATGTCGCGTTGGTACCGCAAATGCAAGTTAAGCAGAGGACGATCACCGCGCAATGACATTGGTTCCTTGGATTTAAACATTTGTTTTCAAGAGGGGTGCAAAAAAAAAAAATTATTTAAAATGAATAAAAAGAATGATGTTGAATATTTGGTCAAATAAGATATAATGTCGATAAAAAGCAAAAATTACGCAATTCAAATAAAATGTAGATTAAAGTGTATTTGTGTTGTGGCATCTAGATGGTGTCATAAGGGATGGCATCCGAATATTTTATCGTGGTGGCTACCGGCTGCGCCGGCATCCACCACTCAACAAATTGGATGCCCAACCATTTATGACACCATCTAAGATGGCCACAAAACAAAAATCTCATCTTGTATCTTGAATTAGTAATATCCGGGGGGGGGGGGTGAGGACGGCCCGATGTTCGATACTAGAGTAAGGAATTTGGAGGTTGCCGACCCCGGGGTTGCCGAGCTCCTTGTGGAGAACTATGGAAAAATCCTAAATCGACCGTAAGGCCTGATGCTTCCTCCAGAACCGCTTGATGAATTCCTTCAGTTTTTACATACGGGCAAGAAGACATCATTTTAAGCTATGTTGTTCTGCGAACTTTTAGTTCGTAGAAGAAATTTGGAGAAAAATGCATTTGAAAATTTAATTGTCGCGCCATTTAAAAAATCATGGGTTCTCATTCTCATGTATTTGGAGTCCTACCATGCCTACCGACTCCACGAGGTCCGAACGTATACAAACGCAAAAGAGATTAACGCGCTCATGCAACATAACGTATACATGACGCGTTGACAGGATCTGGCTCATACCGCACCACATTTTGCTCAAATTTCCTTTCAAAGACCTGATTTGTCATTATTGATCGCATGTTTTCGTGAAATTAACGTATATGATTCGTTTTACGGGTGTGACTTTTTGCAGCAAACCGTTTTCGAACAGTTATGACAGAAAAAAACGACCGTATTATGAGCCATTAACACCATAGAATCTATATACATATTTACTGGCTATTTATATAGAGTGCTAATTTTCCGAATTGCCGTACGTACGTGGATGCCAAATAAATCCCTCCCCCTGTAATATCACTTGCAACCATTGTCAGTAAAATGTCCACCAATGGCAAAATGTTCACTGGTTCTGCTCAGAATGTGAGTGTGAGAGCAAGACCTGTTGGTAGATCTGTTAAATAGAAGAAAGATGTGAAAAGTATATGAAAACAATTCAATCACAGACTTGATCAAATTGAGCAAGATCTGAATTTAGGCTGATAAGGCAGCCCTCAATACTTTATCTAATGATGTGCTCACATTGAACACTGCATTTTATACAGAATATGCAGCACAGTGGCCAAGTTTTAATTATAATAACATTTCTGGGTGCCATGTATATCCCTATTCTTTAAAAATATCAATATTGAAATGCTAGAAAATGGTTATGTTTTACATATTATATTATTGTGATACAAAGTTTGTTCCTAAATGAGAAGATAATTTATTTCTAATATTAAAATGTCATAAACAAGCATTAAGATTGTACATATCGCCAGATATGATTAAAGGGACATAATGGCATGAAAAAAATTGACATAATGAAAAGGACCCTTACTGAAATCACTTCCACGAGTTTGAAAACAATTTGGATGTTTACATTCTGTAAAAAGAGTAACAACAGGAAGAGTTCCAGGGGGGAGGTGGCAGTTTCTGGCAATTTCTGAAACAAGGATGCTGACATTACTGCCAGCATTTACCACACTTGAAAAACATGTTGTCATCAGGCACAGACCATTGCTATTGTATATGTGCTAATCCCGGCTAATCCATCTTTCACTTGCCAGATCAATATCTTACTACAAGCCTAAAGTACAATGCCTGAATCCCAGTCTGAATGCTTTCGAATTGTGTTGCAAAACATGCTAGATACACTGTAAATTCTGTCAGGGATGTGAACACCAAAGCTTGCTTTTCTGTTCCAGAAATTGCAACAAACTGCCACCTCCCCCCTGGAATTTTTCCCGTTTTTACTGATTTTACAGAATGTAAACATCCAAATTGTTTTCAAAATTGTGGAAGTGATTTCAGTAAGGGTCCTTTTCATTATGTCAATTTTTTCATGCCATTATGTCCCTTTAAGGAGTCCTTTGATGATGAGGATTTTGATTCAATGCATGATTTTGATGGGGATTAGTCGGGGCATAGTATGGTTTCGAGATCACCTTGGGCCTATAGTTTCAACCACGCCCCTCATAGCAGTCAATATTTGTTTTTAATATATACCGAATATATAGATTTTTGTCATCTGATTGGTTAAAAGAACATTCTAAGCCAGGATGCTAACACAGGCCTATATCATGTGTGTAGGCCATGTCATGGCGTGCATGCATGGTTTAACAATTTTGTGTAACTTAGGGTCCAAAACTTGTGAAGAATTAGCAATCGGCAAGATACGTACAATTTTTCCTTGCATTTCATTGACTCGATGATCGCAGCTCCGAATTCGGCAGTTTTACATGACCTGCAATGGCCGCGTCATCAATGTCAAATTATAATCCTCGAATATCTTCACGGTGTACTTTACCTGCCGTTTGAGCTGCATCTCTGATTTCCTTTCAGATCTTCATCTACAAGCTCAAAGCATAATACTGATGGTCTGATGCTGCGATTCAGCCATTTCACAGTACGAGTAAACAAAATACGATCAGGGGTTGCTTATATTCATCTCTTACACCAGCTTCAATATGTACACTCATGATACGGATGAATAGTTCGTACGACAGTCCTTTACGCTGGGAAGAGGTGTCCCGGGCATAGTTCATGAACTATGCCCGCTCTTCCAGGGCATAGTTCATTTTTGGTTCAATTCTTGAAGCTAGTTGAATTTATGCCTCCACTTTTAACCAATCAGATGACAGGGATCTATATATGAGGTATATGATCGGGAATAGCGCATTCCAAGTGAACGGAGCGACCTCGATACCACTGGTAGAATTGGTTGGTGCTAATTATAGGCTTACCTGCATAAAGCAGGATTAAAAATACAACAGATGCCAACAACGAGGCCAAAATACGCAACAGATGCGGGGACGAATGAGTGTTCATACTTGCTGGTATATTGCCCGATAACGGATAACGATACCCGATATACAGCGAGTCTGTATAATAAGCGTATAATCCCTGTAAACAAGTTAAAAGACAATAACCTGATATTTGAAGCAAACAGTGTGAAATCCTTTGCTGACGTTAACCAAAGCTACGCGTAGATGTAATGAGTCAAACTGCCGAATTTGTAACTTTGACGATCTCAAGACAGTAAGTTTTCAACAAGAGTCACTTTATATTTTACTATGATTTTTATTCTTATGTATTTCTTTCCTATGTTTCTAAAACAGTGTAAAATTTTACCTTCCCTAAATCGTGCAGTGTAACCCGTAATTGCTGTGTTGTTAACATTTCTCAAATTAAAGCGGCACTGGCACATTTTCACAAAATATGTAATTTCTTCAATTTGCTCTCAAATGATAGTCTAGGCCATTGGAAGAACAGAGATATATTTTACACATAAAAATAACATACCCCAAAACAGATAGGGACATTGATATATGGATAAAGACATCCAGGTAATTTGTAGGTTCCATAACTTTAATCAACAAATGTGTATATTACATGAATATTTTTGACTCGTTATCACTGATATTAAAACCACAAAGGTTATAGACCGATCAAACAGTGTGCATAGCGTGGGAAACATGCATACAGCGTGCGTGTTCTTGTGTTAAACGCCATTTTCGTCGTCTGCTGAATTTAACGTCGCCGGCGACGTTAAATTACAAAATCGTTCTGTTTGCCCAAAAGGAAGCTGATTTGGTCTTAATCATTTCGGGTGAGGGCTTTTGTATATAAAAGCTTTACAACCATGCAAAAATATCGATTTTGAAAAATCTTGAGGGCGCATTATTTTTCAAATGTGCCAGTGTCTCTTTAAAAAAGTTGAGGGTATTTCTGACAAAGTAAATGGGAAAAGGAATTGTGGCGGACAGTAATTTTTTCAGCTCCTACGTACGATCGAAGCTAAAACAGAATGTTATCAGGAGTCCGTAACCAATAACACTACGTGCAAGGTCGATTTTACGATATATCGATTTTACAGGAGAAACTACCAACATTTGAGGGTTACCAAATACTACTACTTTTTGATATCGAATATTAGTAATATACAAAATATTACCAAATGTCGATATCGAAAAATAACATTTCAAATACTACTAATTTTCGATATCGATTTCAATATCGAAAATTACTAGTATTTGAAATATACCATATCAGGTGTTGAAGTAATTATAGTCCGTCGTACTCACAGTCCGGATACAACGGTAATGAATAAGGCACTCAAATCAGTTGACTCTTCACGCGGCATTAGTTTCACGCTTTATTCCGTTATCGTCTATGGAGCCCGGTGTGAAAGCAGATATAGTCCGGTGGGAGCCACAGTCCGGGCTGCATAGACAATAACGGAATAAAGCGTGAAACTAATGTTGCGTAAAGAATCAACTGAATCGATTGCCCTATTGTTCACCATTGTTCCCGGACTATGAATACGCCGGACAATAATTACTTCTACACCGGGCTATAATGGCTCCTGCCGGACGATAGTTGGTTCACACCGGGTATACACCCCGTGTGTTGACCGACTCTTGAAGCTTTAATTTATTTTGTTCAACTCGTATTTTACTATAGAAATCTTATTCCGTGCAGAGGTAATGACGGGATAGTAAAATGCATGCTGTAGTAATTGGCGTTGCTGTGGTAGCTGTGGGTAAGTCTCAAAATTGAAAAAAAAAATGTTTTTCCAAGCATAAAACACTGTTAAAATGATTCAACAAACGTTTAATGCAAGTATCAGATCTTAACTCCGCTGCAAAACAAACACAAAACCAACGGTTAATTTTTGGCCCAAGGGTTAGCTGGTAGAATTCCAGGTGGTATTTACCACATGGTAAAAACGGTCAAACCTGGTTAATACCAGAGGGTTTTTCCGCCTTATTGCGGTCAAAAATTGTGAAACCCACTTTGCAACAACAAAAGTCATAATAGCAAACAACCACTGATTTTGTTCTTGTATTAATACTGAAAAGTGCACTCAGAATGAAAAATGCAAGGCAATTACAGTTACACCTACAAAGTCAGTAAACACATCTTTTCAATTTAAGTTCCCTTAGTCTTTCAGCTGTACGAGAACATGTTTGATTGGTTAACTACGTGTAAAGTTATGAAATTTTCCTTCTTTTAAAGGTATTTCTTATTTTTTCTTTTTTAACAGCAAAATATTATTAGTTCAAAGGCCTAGTCATCAACACATTTAATGTTCGTTCTCCAAAGTCAGATTTAAATGTGTTACCAATACAAGATTTAAATGTGATAGCTCAAGAACTGTAGTTGTTGATGCAATATTACATAAAGGTCATTTATAAGTCATCTACATCCATATTCTTCTATTTTAAAATGTGAATTTTAAGATGTTTAAAAAACAAAAGGCGGGCTTTTCAAGCCTTGTGTATTATGTCAATCTAATAGTTCATAAACAACCATTTATTATTCATAAACCAAAATTATTCATAATTACTTTTCTTTTAAATTGTCATTATTAGTATTATTTCATTATTGAATAATCCCCCATGAATGAACCAAGGCGTTCTTTAGTTGTGGACGACAAATACCAGTGTTCCCGGTTTTTATACCAGGTTTTACCCGTTTCTGGCAAAAACAGTTTTGCCTGGAGAAAGCCAACCCTGTGAGGGCTTTCGTCTGCGCTCATTTGGTACCCAGATTGTTATGATCTGTTACACCACTACATTATGGTCTGTTACGCCAATTCTATTATCTGCGGGCCCATAGACAGTGCTGCTGAGATAGTGAAGCATGTTATTGAACCCACTGTTCTCTGAACCACAAGACAGAACCAAGACAGTGGGACAGTCTACATAAATGGATGAACACTTTTTCTATCAGCAATTACTTTGTCAATTTCCAGGTTATCTTCTGTTGAGACACTTTGCTATTGTGGGACGATCATGTAAAAGTAAAGCCAGGCTTGACGGTAAAACGGTGATTATCACTGGAGCTAATACAGGCATTGGGAAAGAGACTGCCATAGATATGGCAACAAGAGGTAATACATGTACTGTTAATATCGCCCAAATAAATTAGTTTGAATATTTTCTTTATTATTTCTAGATCTGTCAACCACTTCACTAATCCTTGAAATGATGACCTTTTTGAACAGCAGTTATTTTTACTATTAAGAAAAAAACAAGGTTGTGAACTGGAACAAAAGCAAATTGTCCGTATTTGGCAGCAACTCCAAGATAAAGAATGAAAAATACCGGCAAGGTACCTAAAAAGGCAGGACTTAGATAATAGGCATTGTGCGGTTTTCTTCACAAAAAAAACTCGCTAAATTGGCTATACAGGGTGAGTCGATAAAAACCCTACATTCAGAAAAGAATTTTTGGAAAAAAGGTTTTAAACTTTTGGTTGTTTACAGAAATAAAAAGGCTATCAGAAGATTTTTATTTGCTGTCTTTCGGACTTTGGGTTCAGAAACTGTCAATTTTGCGGAGGGACCCAAAATGATGCATCTTGTGTGGCTCAAAATGGCCAAACAGGATTTATAAGTCAGCAAAATAGGCAAAACTTCTTCCTCCAAAGTCCAAATGACACCAAATAAACGTTTTCTGAAAGCATGTTTACCCCCTTCATATCATAAGCAAACATAAGAGCAGAAATAATTTTAACTATTTTGACTATTTTTTATTCTGAATGTAAGGTTTTGATTGACTCACACTGTATGTGGAATGAAAAACAATATTTTATCTTTTATTTTTAAAAAATCTTCCGATTTGTAGGCTCATGGTTGTCCATTCGGTATTTTTTTTTTCATTCTGCGGTATATGTTTTACACATACTTGACGCAAGGTAGCATTCACCTACTCTTTCCATCCGTCCCTCTCTAACTCACTCTGACTGTCCGTGCTTACTGAGGCCTGAGGTATACTTGTGGGACTCCATTTCTTATTATTCCTTCATGACTTGTGTGTCTAATTTTACTAAATGTGTGTCTATTAAAGGTGCTTGGTCCGATTTATGTGTTTTGTGTTCTCTACTTTACATGAGAGCCTGGCACTTGCATATACACCCCATCAAGTACCGTGCGAAACAAACTTGCGGTTTTGATGGTAGACGCAAAAATGCATGTTGCAAAGCCCTATTCAATACTGTGCTAATATTGATGGTTAACCACTAAAACAGTGTTTTTTTGTTTATATCTTGGGAATGAAATGGATTTGAGGGCTCCATTTCAGGACGACAATGAAAAAATACAGCCTTTCATCTGATATCAAAATCGATACTACTTCCGGGTAAATCAGGGGGGTCCCAAAGACGATCGGAACACGCACCTTTAATTTTAACAAAAGTCACGTGTTAACTTCTTTGTCTACCTGTCTGTCTCTATCTGGTAAAATGTTCAAAATGTATTCGCAATAATCGCATTGGGTATACCAAAAATGTTACCAGCTTCATATGGTATTACGAAAATTATTGTGTGTGTGTGTGTGTGTGTGTGTGTGTGTGTGTGTGTGTGTGTGTGTGTGTGTGTGTGTGTGTGTGTGTGTGTGTGATAGGTAATTTCCATCTTGTACAATTACAACAGAAATGTGGATGTTTAGCACTCGCATTTTAAGATTAACAATTTTATTCTCATCATAATGAACATTCCAGATCAATTTTTCAAAGATGTTTGTGTGTTGGGTTTGAACGTGTGCTTCCATTAAAACGTTTGTTTGTAATAGGCGCCAAGGTGATTCTGGCTTGCCGTGATACAACTAAGGCGGAAAAGGCAGCTGCTGATATTCGGACAGTAACCGGCAACAGCCAAATTGTGGTAGGAAAGTTGAATTTGGCCTCTATGGTCTCCATACGAGAGTTTGCTGATATGGTCATAAAGGCAGAAGACAGACTGGATATTTTGATTAATAATGCAGGTAATTAAAGGGGGATGGCCCGATTTAATTACATGAAGTTTTCATCTTGATAGAATGGACTTTACCCCAAAACTCCATCTGTAAATTTTCGCGCCGATATTTCAATCCGTTTTGATGCGAGACCTAAAAACGTGATTTTGTAAGCCCCATAGAGTGCCGTGTAAAATTAATATTGGTCGACCAAAATGAGGCACATTTTCGCTCATAACTTCCGAACTAAACATTCTTTAGCCCTAAGATTTCACAGGGTAAATGAGAAAAATAGTAGCTTTCTTCTGATACCAAAATTTGGACCACTTCCGGTAAAATTTGGGGTCCCTGGGGACGCGGGCTGGCTATTAGCGATCGGGCCATAGACCTTTAACAAACCGGGTTTAATACAATTAAAGGTGCTTGTTCCGATCACTTTTGGGACCCCTGATTTACCCGGAAGTAGTATCAATTTTGATATCAGATGAAAGGCCGTATTTTTCTCATTGTCCTCCTGGAATTTTAGCCTTCAAATCCATTCTTTCAAAAGATAGAGACAAAATACTGCCGTTTTAATGGTTAACCATAAATATTAGCACGGTAGTGAATAGATAGGGCATTGCACTATGCATTATCGCTTCTAACGTCAAAACCGCAAGTTTGATTCCCACGATACTTCGAGGTCAATGTATGCAAGTGCCAGGCTCTCATGTGAAGTATAAAACCAGTAGGAACGCCAGTGGCATTACTTCCGGTAATTTTTACAGGTACGTGACCCCCGATATGACGTCACAAAATTTTAAATCCAAGCGCTCAGTTTTGCGAGTGCGAGTCCTCCAAGAAAAATTTAAAATCGAAATGATATTGAAATTTTCGGTTCAATTTATGTAACTTACCACGCATATAAGATACTAAACTTTGATTTCCAGTAGAAATTGGTAGAGATATGTGAATTCCGTGCCAGAAAATTAAAGCTAAACACGCCGAAAATACGTACCAAAATGGGCGAAAGTCAGAGTCACGAACAACAAAAAAGAACATATTTAGGCCCATGAGAATTCGCCATCTACGAAAAATGCTACAGAGTTAGATCTTGATGTACATTAGTTTGTCTGAAAATATCGTGAATTATGGCATGCTAAGACGGCCATTCGCATGTTGGTGTTTTCGACCTGAAAGGTGTTTGCATGCGTGACAATGACACGCAGGCATGACGCAAGTGGATACGAACCTCGTGCAGAAATTTTCTTTACGCTAGAAGAAAATCTAGCTTTTATTTGTGTCTCTTGGAAACTTTCAGAAGGAAAATGGTATCGTTTTACAGAAAGAAAAGCACTCTAAAAGATAAGAAAAAAGTAATGATGACTGAATGACGACTGCATTGAAATCCCCAAGCTTTCTAGTGAAACAAATCAATTAAGTCAATACGGAATAAAGAACATGAACCCCATTCAACTGTGTGCATATTGATTTTCTCGTGAAGGAATAACCGGTAAAGGTGCTCAGCTCAGTCTGCGATGGCGTAACATGCAGTTTAAGGGGAAAAGGGCCCCGCGCAAAATTCGCCTACTCCTTAAGACCCTACCCAAATGAGATTAGGAAAAATAATAAATTGATAGTAATAACAGTATAACATCAATATTTAATCTTTTCCTGGAGCTGGCCAGCGTACCGAGGTGTTAAAAAAATAATGCCCTTGGCTGGACTCGAACCCGTAATCGCCGCATTATTTGAATAGCGCGCTTGCTGAGCTAACCAGGTGGCATATGTAAGAAGTGATAGATCAACTCTATAGGTATAGAATAGAGTTGATCTATCTGTCAAATATCATTTTGACAACGTGTTTTCAAACTGCATTTTCTAACAAGTACGGTCATTGCCATCGACAAATCCTATCAGAAGATGAAATATACCGATAATTTTATCTCATCATGCTAAAAATGAGTCATTCATTTTGATAAGATGCACATTCGCAGGTACTTGAAAAATGTAAACGTTACAAAATTCTGCTGGAAGTTGACAGCATGATCATGGCTAAATTTGCCTTATATCGACTGTGGAGAAAGCCGATTGAAAAATTGTATATTTATAAACAAAATATACATATCTAAGACTTATTCAGGAGTCTATGGGAATAATTGGTCCTCTCCTGTGTTAATAATTAATCAATTAAAATTGCTAATGAAAACCGCGCGAAAAATATCGTTCCTCGTACCCGCGAGTGCTCATGCCGCTCACCAAAGTTCGAACCCTTAAAAATTGACCTTTTAACGGCTATATGCGTCGTTGGCTTTCCTACTGAAAACACGATAAACAAAAATCGGAACAAGCACCTTGATAGATTTTTAGGAATGAATGCACAGCGCCATTCTGTTCAAGAAAACTCAAACACCAATAAGCCACAGTAAGACGTTGACGTTTTTCACCCCATCTACCTTTCCACAGGAATTCTGTATAATAAATAGTCTTTTATATATATCTGTTTATTGTTAGAAATTTCCGTAAATTAAGAAAACAGATTTTCCCTCAATTTACGGAAGATCTGTTTTAGAAAACAATAAAAATAAAAAAAACAAAAGACATAAAAAATGTTAATTTACGGAAATATTTCAAAAATTTCCGACAAGCGTAATTTTAAATTACTGAAAATTCTGTTAAAATACATTTATTTTTTTTCATAATATGAGACAAATTCCTGTAAAATTACTGTCAAAGTTCCGTTAATTGACAGAAATTCTGTAAATTTACCCTTAAAAGTCTGGAAATTCTGCTGCCAGAAATTTCCGTAAATTTACGGAAAATTTTCTAACAGTGTTGGGTCATACATAACGTCGTGCCAGGATGATGACCAAAGCGGTATTTTGAGATGTGTCATTAAGATAAAAAGGAAGCGTTTGGTAACCTTTGCCTGACTAATATACACAATATCTTGACTCCACTTCACTATAAAAGTGGTTTTCAAAATATAGTTACAAGAATGGTCATTATCATTAGCTTCTTCTTGCCTTTGAGGCAGCAGCTAAATATGTTGTAAACGGTGGAGCCAGCTCACCGTTGATCGGTTGGGGTTTGAGAAGTCTATGTCCACTGGTGGACGAAAGTAGGGCACTCATTGAGAATGTGATCCGCAGTCTGTGATGGAGAACCACATTGGCAAGCTGGCGATGGCTGCAGCCCCCATCGGTGCATATTGCTGTTGAAGCGACCGACTCCTGTGCGAATCCGGTTTAAAGCTGACCATTCCTTGCGTGGAAGATTGCTACCAGGTGGTAGTTCTGTCAAAGGTGTAATAGTAAGTTGATCTGGTCTTGAAGTATCTAGCCAGGCAGTATTCCATGTCTGTAAGATGTTCAATGGGGAGCAGGAGAGTTTAGCCGCGTGTCGACAGATGGTCGACGAGAGCGCAGTCTCTATCTGCCGAGCTGGTGTGATTCTTTGAGTGTTATGCAGCAGGTGCTTGTTGTACAGCAGAGCCTTATTCACTAGTTTGTGCCTGTGATGGTGTTCTCTGATCCAGGAAATAATAACGGGAACTGAGTGATGTGATTAGCTTTAAATACTATTATGTAAAGTGTCTTGTGTGTGTGTTTTCTCTTGAAAAATACCATAACCTACAGGTGTACTGATAGGCTCTCGGGAGGAGACAGAAGATGGTTTTGAGATGCAAATAGGAACTAATCATTTCGGTCATTTTCTTCTCACCAACCTCCTTCTTGACCTGCTGAAGAAGTCTACACCAAGTCGGATTGTGACACTTTCGTCTGTTGCACATAAGTTCGCAGGTATGTAAAAGCTCATGAAACACAAAACATCCTTTCACGGATTGTTCATCCGAGAACGCCAATGTCCGTCAGGAATGGCCTTTTGGCATCTATGAAAAAGACTAGGTATGAAGTGAAAAACGTTTGAATTCTAAACAAAACGTCCTTTCAGAGATTTTTCATTGGTTACAGCCATCGGTCCGTCCAGTTTGACATTGTTTTACAAAGAGACGCCTGTGAAGTAAACAACGTCCTTAAAACCCCAAGGGTTTCTTTGGACAATAGTACAATCACTTCATAGAATCTAGATATTCAGTGATTAAATATATAAACTCGAAATTCAAAATCTTTGTAAAGCTAGAATTTAATTTTGATTCGTCAGTCTTTTGCTACCATTGCGTTCATAAATATATCTGCATTGCCCGTATGCCATAGTGTGTATTGTTCCATCCCACAGGCACCAGATTTCACTCAATAAGGTCATGTATCCCAGACAAAAATCCTATTCTTAACACACAAAAACCCTACTTTACACTCCAGTTTAGCCCACAAAGTGCTCTCATTTTTAATCAGATCTGAACTGTCTGCGTCCTAAACTTTCTTGAACACTTTTCATGCCCAAGTACTTGAATTTGTTTGTAAGTACAGTATGCACACTTCTATCGTATTCATTTTGCCCAACAATACTAATTGCATTGGCATATCTCTAACGTCCCTAGAGGAAAATCTAGATCTTTTAAAAAAATGACCAAAATTCCAAAGTCATATTCCATTTTGTTCGATCATTTTCGAACACCATGGTAACTTGCTACCGTCCCCGGTAGCCACGCACTGCATAAATCCGTGCGTTTGATGTTGTATAACCGCCAAAAGGTCCCCCGCGCACCCAGCCTATCACACAATGATGTTACATTTTGCAAGGGGGTGAAACGGCCTTCAAAACCAGTCGTCGTTCTGGGCGCTGACATTTTGGAATATTGCACGGAATAATAATCAGTTTGGGAGCTCGTATACACACATAATGTCAATTCGATACAACAATCTCCAAATCTCATTGTTGGATGGTGGGTGCTATTGGTTGGGTGGTTAATTTTGTCTAACCCAATGGCCACGCAACGAATGCATACACATTCAGTCGTCCTTGAATTTAATAAACCGCCTCATGATACATCTTTCACCCAGCGCGCATGCATTTCTGAGAAAAAGAGTATCTGCGCAACAATGATCCAGGTACAACTATTCTTACACCCTGGCCACCTCTACACATACATAATTTTGGTATCACTACCGATTAGTGGATATGCCAATCGGCACCCACAGTAGGTGGAAGAAGCGGAGGCAGCCATTGTTTTATTGGTTGGTAGCTAGGTTTTCTTTGTGGTTTGCAAAACATGCGAGACGGTGTATTGCTAAGATTACGTAACCGTTTGCCTCTCTATCTATATCGACCCTCTTTGGTTACATGTTCCTGCCTTGGGATTCAGATGCCACCAATCATGCAGAACTTTGCTGAATTAAATTTGATTTTGACAGTATTTCTTTGTTCACACGATTCAGTATTAGTTCATTTGGCGAATCTAAATTTCGCTGTCAGGTTATAAACCTACATTTTATTAAGATTGCTTTGAAAGTGTTCTTTCAAGTATAAGTTCTTCGCATGTCACCTGTTTTGTTTATCCCTAGTATTGAGCCTATCACCCACTGCGAAAGCTTTGTATATTTCGTGGCAACCTATAGCTGTGGCTACCTGTTATATATTTTTGGTATTTATCATTCTTTGTTTTAATCTCGTTTTCATTTTGCACTTGTTTCTGGTTTTAATCTCTGCTTCCAAAAGTTTATTTTCTGAAGAGATTTATTCTTCTTATTCTGAAATTTAAGTGCGTAGTCAATCATGTCGATTATGTCCTTCTCGAAATGCTTCATCTCTTCTAAGCTTTGATGCTAAAACCTCTTGAGAATTACTTTACTGCCATGAATATACAAATGAGAGAGAAGCTTGATGGCAGCGCGGCGTAGCATTATTAATCGCAAAAGAACTTGCTGAGGATAGGCTCAACACACAACCTCTCGTTGAGATATCGGGTGCGCAAATCTATTGCGCGTGAGTGTTTGAAGGGCCGCACGCTTTATACAGCTACTACCGTGTAGATACTTATTCTATCCGTCTTTCTTCTTGGTTTTAGGTATTGATTTTGAAGATATCCATTCTAAGAAGAATTATCAACCTGCGGTTGTTTATTTTAAGAGCAAATTGGCAAACATCTTATTTTCCAGAGAACTGGCTAAACGTCTTCACGGTAAGAATTTTTGATTGGATACGCTTCCTTATGTATAAACTTTTTTGTTTGTTTGTATGTTTTGGTGAACATGATATTGCAATATTTTTCACTCCAGCCTGCTAATATGTCAATATTCGCTAAAGTGCCTTTAAAGCGATAGTATGAGATACCATAAAAATTATAATCTCCCGAAATAATATCCCCATCCGGCGCCATTACACTCAAAAACCACATTATCTGAACTATTTCATACTAAGTTAAGTTGGCGGTCATTTTCTCCTCGTAGCTGCAGGATCACATAGTTCGTGGTATGTGTTTGAATGTTATGTTTTATTCATGGGTTTTCCATTTGACTGTTTGCTATTCATCAATTAAAAGTCTCGTATTTTTATGGTACAGGAACTGACGTCACCACATATAGCCTTCATCCCGGCACTGTGTGGACAGATATGCAAAATACAACAGCTGGCTTACACATCTTGGCTCGATTATTTTCAACCGTTTTGTTTACTCGCTGTTTTTTAAAACTCCTAAACAAGGAGCCCAGACAAGCATATTTTGTGCTGTAGATGAAAGTGTTGCCAATTCTTCTGGCAAATATTATGAGTATGTATTTTATTAATCAAATTATTTTAATAATTGTGTTATGTACAATTGTGTATTTTGAAACTCATTAGCCGGACCATACATTAAAAACCCAATTTTACATTGTACGTTTGTGGTCATTTTTCCGGCTCTCGGGACTTAAATTGTTCGTTTAAAGTTTTTAAAGGCTGACTCAGAGATTTTCAGATGAGAGCGCCCTCGATTTTCTAACATGTCGCGTTTTTGCTTGTACATAATGCTTGTCCACATACTAATCACTGTGTGAAAAAGCTAAGCTTAAAGCGGCACTGGCACATTTTCACAAAATATGAAATTTCTTGAATTGCTCTCAAATGATAGTCTATGCCATTGGAAAAACAGATATATATTTTACACATAAAAATAACATACCCCAAAACAGATAGGGACAATGATATGAGGATAAAGATATCCAGGTAATTTGTAGGCCAACTTTTAAGTTTTCCATAACTTTAATCAACAAATGTGTATATTACATGAATATTTTTGACTCGTACTCACTGATATTAAAACCACAAAGGTTATAGACCGGTCAAACAGTGTGCATAGCGTGGGAAACATGCATACGGCGTGCGTGTTCTTGTGTTAAACGCCATTTACGTCGTCTGCTGAATTTCGCGTCGTCGGCGACGTTAAATTACAAAATCGTTCCGTTTACCTATAAGGAAGCTGATTTGGTCTTAATCATTTCGGGTGAGGGCTTTTGTATATAAAAGCATTACAACCATGTAAAAATATCGATTTTGAAAAATCTTGTGGGCGCACTATTTTTCAAATGTGCCAGTGTCTCTTTAAATCGACGTCCTTCATATAGGAATTCACAACTATGTTATTTATAAAATTCCGGATCCTGAATTTTCGTTATACACGATGGTCCTATGGTACTGTTATGCTATACATAAATGTTTACTGCATCAAAACGAAAGATCTGGTTCTTCTCAAACTTTGGAACTGAGCATTCACTACCTTAGTTCTAGTTGACTATTTTTAATTATTACGCAAAATATATATTTCAAAAATCTCTGTGTCTGCCTTTAAGAGCAATATCAGAGAAACCTTTTAGTATTTTCACGCAGCCTGAAGAGTGAAATGTAGTACTATATGGGCGTCACCATGCCCAAAATCTTTAAAACCCTCTTTAAGTATTTCCGATAGAGACAAAATCTTGGCTTTACTCACAGGTTTTTAAGCACCAGATATCTACTGGAAGGATTAATGATGTGATTTGATCACTGCATTGCCACAAAATCCAATATGGCGCTCCAAAATTATTTTCATCTTCAGATGTCAGTGATTATCACTTTTGTCGTGGCCGGGCAGCCTCCGCCTGCAGGTCTCTTTTTGGTGTTCTTATGTTAATTGCCAAAGAATTTATAAATAAATAAAAATAAATTACAATAACTCTTTCAGCAGACATAATGCTTGGAAACTTGGATATAGCGCACAAAATTATGGATTTTAAAATAAAATTTTAATTAAAAATTAATTTAAAATGGTGGCATATTTGGAATGACTGATAATTAGTTGAAACCATAGACAAAATAAAATAAAGCAAACCAAGGCAAATTCAAGGGATATAGAGGCTACTTTTTTGTCATGCGCTACCCCATTATACTTATGGGGATTTGAATGGGTGACCAATGAATTTCGTTAGCCCAAATGGGGTTATTCATCCGTGGAATATTGATAATAATAATAACAGAGCATTTATGTGGCGCTACAAAGAACAAAAAAAATTGAGAAATCATCTTATAAAGAGATATGTTTTCAGGTAGTTCTTGAACATTGACATTGTCGTTGATTCTCTGATGCTAGAAGGAAGCTCCTTCCAAAGCGAGGGAGCTGCGATCTTGTACAAAACTAGTCTAGTGTCAAGACTTCAATGAAAGATTGTAGAACTTTATTCAGTCAGACAAATAATCCCTCAATAAAGTCTTCACACTAGACTAGATTAATAAAATATTAAATGGAGGACTGACCCTAACTTGGATACCTTCACAAGTGATATTTTTTTCTTTCAATTTACAGCAACTGTGCAGAGGGTAAACCTAGCAAGTTGGCTCAAGATGATGAGGCAGCGAGACGCTTGTGGGAGATAAGCGCACATATGGTTGGTCTTGAAGACAGAAAGGAGAAGTAAAAGACACGCCATTTTACTTACTTTCGACCTTTGAATACTTAAGCTTGCGACTGTTCATTAATCCACTGTAACGACAAATCGAATTTGCCGTTTAACTCTAAACTTGGTAGGGTGATTGCCTATGGTGACTTCTGGTGCTGTAGGCATATACTTTACTTTGCAGCAAGATATCTTACTGTTCATGAATATTAATGAGAAGATGATGACTTTGGGTACTACATAGTTTTGCGTCCAGATATCTGCATATTAATTAATAATAATGAGCTAATTTGCATATGAACCAAACACTCTGTAGTGCCACCTAAAGTACGGACATTGCAATTCTTATTAAACTTTCTAGTCATAACAGAAAGCAAAATAATGACTTATTGGAACTGTACATATTTTATACCAGAGTGAATGTGCTTGAGTAAATCATTGGGTTTATATTTAGTTTATATTGTATATTAATTAATTTATATTTGTTTTTATCAATGTTATGTAAAAAATACACAATTTATGTAAAAATAGAACTCTATAATAAGTAAAAATCGGTAGACGTTTCATATAGAAGTCCTAAGTATGCAAATGAGGTATTACAATTGATTCCGTCATGCATTAAACTAAACCCTAAAACCTAACCCTTCTCCTATCCCTAACCATAACCGTCAACCCTAAACCTTCGGATTAATGAACTCGGATCAAGCCCGTAGCCAGGTTTGATTTTGCTTGGACTTGGAATGTACCAAATAAGGCTGAATTTGTAAAATAAATACATAAATTGTCCTGTTTAGTTAATAGAAATAGCCAAAAAAGTCCATTAAAACCTATCATTAGGCACCATCGACTGGAAGTAAAATTACACATAAATATCACATTTCGACGATTTTGCGGTAGTCATCTTGAATTTCAAAATGCCTGCCACCTAGTCTTTTCAAACATGTCTCATTGAATTCAGTGACTCCAATAACCTGTATACGTAGACACCAAATTTACTACCCATTTTCAATGGATAGAAGTCAAGTTTTTAGCAAATACCTTCTTGACGGTCATTTTGAAAATGGGTAGAGGTGTGCTGTCAATAACACATTATCAAAATTAAGGCATGGTAAATTAAAAGGACACAATGGCATGAACAAATATTCAGACATAATGAAATGGACCCTTAATGAAATCCCTTCACAAGTTTGAAAACAATTTGGTTGTTTACATTCTGTAAAAGCATTAAAAACAGCAAGTGTTTGTGGCAATTCCAGCCACGGAAAATCAAGGTCTTGACACCTGTGCCAGACTTTTCAGTGTATCCAGCATGTTTTGTGACACAATTCAAAAGCATCATTGTACAAGTGAAAGGCGGATTAGCCACTGACCTCTACACATGGATAGCGAGCTGCCGCAAAGTTGAATGGTCGCCGAACATGAAAACATCAGGAAGTGGTTCTTGACCTATACAATATGGCGGAAAACAATGCAAACGCCTGCTGGTGCACATATTCCACACAGATGTTCTATTGTTTGACAAGGTGTTGGCATGTTTCCCGCCATATGGTATAGGTCAAAACCCAACTTCCTGATGTTTCAATATGCGACTCAGACCCGCTATCATGTATTACTTATAGCCCTTTTCCTTTTCATCATTATTAATTGTGCTTCTTTTGTTAAACTGTCCATTATAGTAACGAAAGCGGTCAAAGACCTTTATTTTTTTTATTTTTTTTATTTTTTTTATTTTTTTTCCGAAAAAGGTCTCTGGACACTTCCGGAGAGGCAAAAAAGAACGGTCTGATGAATATAGTTATACAAAAAAGGACATTGGAAAATTTAGAAACACTCGGCCTCAGTGTACAAATGAAAGCAATAAACAATAGTTGAAAGAATCAATTATAAGTAATGCGAAAACAGATTGCCATCTACTTGTTAGCTTATCTGTCGATTACGATTCAGCCAAAGTAGTGACTGTAAGTTATGCAAATTTCTTCTTCACTATTTTAAAGGGACAATCGAAACATTTTGATCCTTCATCGTTGAAATAAACAACGATGAAAGAACAGGTGACTCAATACAAAAGCTTATTGTGATTGTCGGATTACCATCTGCTGGTTTAGATAATACATGTATATCGTCAACGATTCAGCCAAGCTTGTGGAAGAAGTCATTGAAATCTTCAAAAAGACAATTTAAACATGTTGCTTTTACTTTAAAATGGTAACAATTGAACAATTTCTACCCATAACGCCATATCACTGAATCCGGGATTTAGAAATAAAACTGAGGGAGAAGCGTATGCTAAAGAAAAGGGAATTTCTGCCTTTGTTTTCTTTATATAACGCAATCGAGTGCAAGTGATAGCCGTAAGATATAGCCTATTTAAGAATTGCCTAAGATAGGATATCTTTTTAGCTAAAACTTCTTAAGCACTGACCTGCGGTCAACATTCGGTAGTCACCTCGAATAACTCTGTATCAAGATCTTTAATTCGTGGTATCAGAATCCGGGGTCAGCTTACGTGTAAAAAGGTTATTTGAACTGTACCTACTTAAATATCCAAACCTGCCTACTAAATAACCATTACACACGGCTTAACCAGTCAATAGGATAATCTTCTCAACAGATGGGGCCATTTCTAAATCAGATCAGGCTTTCCTCAACAATAAGATTATCTCCCCAGAAGAGTAAACCTATTATCGACTATAGACGTTGAACATAACAGCACAATTGGTGTTTTTAATTAAGAAAAAACCTAACGCTGCTTTAAGATATTTAAAAAAACCGAAATATACACTCTCAATTTTACTCAATAATTATATAAGATCTATATTCGTTCTTGTCACGACGTATATGTAAGATAAAGAATTCAAAACACACCGTTATGAAAAATAATGGAGTTTTGATAAGATCTGGCTTGCCTGTTAGACTCCAACCTAGTCGGAGTCTAACAGGCTCACCAGACCTTATCAAAACACCATTATTTTTAATAACGGTGTGCTTCTCATCCTTTATCTATACGTAGAGGTCAGTGGGATTAGCCCATATACAGTAACAATGATCTGTGAGCTGATGGCTGTATGCTTTTCAAGTGTGATAAAATGGTGGCAGTAATATCAGCATTCTTAGCCGAGAAGTGAAGCTTGAAAGAAAAATAATATTAGTTACATTTCTTTTTTTACAAAATATAAATACCCAAATTGTTTTCAAATTTGTGGAAATGATTCAGTAATGGTCTGAATATGTTCCATGCCATTTTGTGAAAAATGAAACACCCCGTTGCCAAGACCCCGTGGAAGGCTCTAGAGATTCAACATAGCAACCGAAGAACTAGTCATGACATTGTAGCTTATGGGTGGCTCCATAGAAGGTAACCATGGGTATATAATGTACATAATACATTATTTTATGATGAATTCTGGTATTTTAGATTTCAAAAACCGGACATTTTCTGGGGCGTCTGGCGTCTTCGACCAGCTATTGCGGTCACAGTGATTCTATTGCTTGAATTTGCTTTCTCAAGAAATAGTGCATGTTGGCATGACCTTCCGATCGACTGCTTTCACTTTATCTTGAAATAAACACCCCCAAAAGAGTAACTCCCCACCCCTGAAATTTGTCTGTCCAAACCCACGCCAGGATTTTGGACCTTTTATGCAAAACAATCAGCAAAAAGTGGACCTTTTGCCCCTTTTGTGGAAATGGGGGGGGGGGGGGGTGCGAGTGCACCCCGTTTTCAGGTGAAAAAACTTAGTTTTTCTAATTTTTTTAGCATTCGGCGATTACGTGTTTGAAAACCTTAGTTTATCAGCTGATAACTTAGTTTTTCAAGTGAAAAACTTAATTATCAGAAAAACATAGTTTATCTGTGATAGTTTTTCTATATTTGGGCCATTCTTCGGTCACGTTTTATTGGCAAAAAACGGTGATTTTTTACTTTCAGCCCAATGCTGGTTTGTCAACGTAACCAATCTGTTATTACTTTTTACATTATTAATAACCTTCAGTCCAAACCTAACCAAAAATAAATGTTCCACTTTTGGTAGCTGGGTTATTTTGTCATGGTTTTCCCTCCAAAGTTTGGTCACGTGTGTGACCTTCTGATGGTCACAAACGGACCGAACTTTATTTTGCCCCCATGACAAAATAACCGCTAATGAAAGTGGATTATTATTTTTGGTTAGGCTTAGACTCAAGGTTATTTATAATGTCAAAATAATGAATTAGTTATGTTTGACAAAACAGCATTGGGTGGAAAGTAAAAAAAAAATCCCTGTTTTTGGTGCCAACCGGGTGGACCGAAGAATGGCCCATTTTGAGCATTGCGCTTCCATAACCATGACCTGTACAGTTAGAACTCCAAACGCAAACCTCATTGATCTTTTGTTATTATGGCCTGGGTACACCACACTCGGCTTTTTCGGTGTAATTTTGAGATGCCCATCCGCTTTATGTCTATTTGCGGGAGAGGGTATGGCAAATTTCCTCACTATTCGTTGTTTTTTCGTCTGAACGATTTATCTGGTTACCATTAATTGGCACCAGTGAATAGTCGCCGATTGGAACCACAGGAGTTGCATTTTGCCCTCTCCCTCAATATGGCTGCACTTTATTGTCAAAGTTAAAAGGATTTGTATAACATATAACATTTGTGTGGAATATGGCAACAGCAGGTGGGTATGCATTATTTCCCAATTTCCCGCCATATTGCGAAGGGCAAAAAGCAACTTCCTGTTTGTTTCAATCGGCGACTCAGACCCTCTATCCATGTGTAGAGGTCAGTTAACGTGCCCAACTAAATTTGCTGTTATATTTGATTGACCAATGCTACATTTGCTTTTAGAATCTGTTAAGGACGCTCCGTGTCACTTAAATGGGTTACATAAACTTTTCTTTTCTTTATGTGGATATTTTGATTTCTCTCTGTATTGACATTTGCATTATCTATTGTGATGTTGGTGGCTATATCACTTTGTTTTGTGTGTCTTTATCCTATTTGTTGACATTGGTTTTCTTCTTAATTTGACTTGAAAAACGTATAAAAATGTCTTTTAACGTTTTATACTGTGACGGTGTCGGATCAAATATCGCATCTTTGAAACTTCGTTTGCATGCTTATAACGTAAGTAAATCTTATTTCAGTACGTTTGGGGTTTTTCCCCGCGCACGATATGAGCCCGATAATTTAGCCGGGGCCATGCCCCCCAGAGTTTTGTCCTTGACTATTGGTGCTTATTCTTGCTGGGAACGTCTAACGAACGTAACAACAAACTACATAAGGTGTTCATATAGTGTCAACATTTGGTCAGAGTAAAGATACGTTAGAGTCAAGGAACTTACTTTAGGTGCCATTTGGAAGAGTTCTTTGGAAGAGTCACTTCATTTTATAAACAGTTTGAAACACTGGACTGAAGCATCGAGAGGTAGGTTTCATGTTATTGTCGGTTGTGTTACCATTTAAATAGAATTCATTGTCCCATAATTTGTGGACAATTGGGGAAAAACCCCGTAAAACAAAGCACTCTGAAAAAGGCACACATGTTCTCACTGGTGTACCTTCGTGTCTTTTCATGTTTTCACATGCTACAGCTAACTTTATTCATTTTTCATTGTGTTGTCCAAAAGTTGCAGAAATAACCTGAATAATCAGCTGTTTCAACATTTTTTGATGATGTATCATGAATTACAACCATTTTTTAATAACTGGGATAAGAAAATAGTAACAAAGGTGAATTAACCCTCTTCTACCTGAGCCTTTTTTTTATCAAAACTCCCGAAGGGGGGTGTTGTTACCACCCTCCCTGTATTCTCGTTACGACTTCTGATTCCTGTAGATTTGGAGATTTGAGAAAAATCGTCGCAATTTGCAGACAGGTTATCTCATTCCGTTGGAGTTTCAACCTCCGAAAATGGGATTAAAGTCACGGACAATTGTTCTGAATAAACTCATAATGTGACCTCCACTATATATTTTGTAATACATCGGGGCAGACAGGACTCAACTAAAATCCCTCCCCTCGAAATTAGCCCATGCAATAACATTTGTTCATTCACCTGCCCTAGTCCAATCACACAAACCCTTTTGACGTCGATATTCCTCACACTGGTGGATTGACTTGCATTTTCTGCAACAACTGTTGTTTTACTGATTTTTGTTACTCTTAATAATAATACAGGTGTCCCAAAAAGCGTTTCAGGCAAATACTCTAATTTCTCAAAAACGTCTGAAGCGGTGAAATGTCATGTTCACGCAGGATATTAGTTATACTCTTTGGTAAATAAGTTGCAAATCCCATGACAAACCGCCCACTCACACTGGATTTGCAACAGTAAGCGTTAGCGAAACATCAGATAGATTCATGCTCAATCATGTGCTTGTTTTTGACTATGATAACCTCAGAACCTGAAGGTGATTAATGGCTACTAAATTAATACAATTGCTGTAGCTGACTATAAGATTTACATAATTCTGACCATAATAACTTTTAAGCTGAAAATACTCATTCTAAAGTATGTACCTGTTGACTATTCATTGTCCGGGGTAATGCATGTAATTGAAACAGATTTTAAGAAAGCAATGAATGTTATGAAATTTTAGATTCCAGTCAATTGGTTAAAAGTAGTGAAATTAATCAATAATGAGGGTGTGATCCTCTTAGCTTAGTTCAATGCAAATGAATGCACGTATCGTCTCATGTGGTTATTTATAAAACCTTCACAAGAGTGAGAAACATGAACAATCTGTGTCTACACAGGATGGCCTTGGTTGAAAGATGCCAAGCAAACAAGTTACTGCCGAGCAAAGGACTTTTATATTCATTAAGTTTTTTTAATTTTCTTAATTTCTTTTCCTGTAAAAAGAATGTGCATGGTGATAATTCAAACACATGTGCCATTTAGTTACAAAGTTATTGTTTTTAGCAAAAATGTTATTTATCCCAAAATAGGTAGCGATCACAAAATAGCCACAGATCATTTTTAATGCTAATTATGGACCCATAATTGTTTAGAATACGGCGGTAGGCTTAATCATTGGCATGGTTTGTTATTTCGAATTCCTATTTGCCATTTAATAAATCTAAAATATTCTCGTGTGCATTTTATTGATCCTCAGGTTGTTTAATAAACAGCAGTACATTCAGTGTTGGAAATCGCTCACCCGACAGCAAAACGGACAAATGATGATATGTAAATCAATGCCATTGTATGGGTGAAAAACCGATGACCTTTCAGATTGTAATGGGGATTGTGCACAATTTAATCAAAAGAATATAATTATGGACACCCTGTACACTCTAAAAAACTATTTTACCTCAGTGCGGTGGGTAAGCGTTTGAGTTTAAAAAGTGATCAAGATTTCAGCAGAGTAAAAACACCATTTCCGCTTCTCTTCACCGCCGAGCAAAACATGAAATACATGCCTGAGTAGAGGAGTTTTGAAATCTAAACTCAACGTTGCGAGACAAAGTATGACGCAGTGAACGGATAACATTAACCGCGTTGAGTCCTGATCTTAAAGGAGAACCGTACACGAATAATATACACAATTATACACTATAAAATAATTATTGGACCACATATCGAGTGGTTTCCCTATAAAAACGGTATTATATAACCCTAAACTGAATTAAAACCATCTAGTTCGACCATGTGCTATTTAAAAATCGCGCTAGTGTATAACGTGGTATGCGATACGACCGGCACGTTTAGGTCATACATGCCATAGGAAATACACATTATGGAAGCATCATGCGTGAAGATGTATGACGCTACTGTGCCGTCCGTATCGCATAACACAAATACATATCCCATATACAGTAGCGCGAATTTCAAATAGCGCATGGTCAGACAAAATGCTTTTAATTCGTTTTATGGTTATTATAATTCCGTTTCCCATGAAACCACTTCATATGTGTTCAATAATTGTTTTTATAGCGTATATTATGTAAGTTATTCTTGATACGTCGACCCCAGACACGTGCAGCCCAAGAATTGCCGCGCACATATCAACGGCAGATGACAGGCTGGGGTGTCGCGGAAATGCTGGCCTGCTGACATTTCTGATATTTTACACCAACAGGTTATAATCAGATAATACTAATTATTATTGTGGTGATGCAATGGACTTGTCACGATTGTGAAATTGGTGAGATTCCGGCGTAACCGGAATATGTCTACGGTACCAGGGGCGGATCCAGGAATTCTCAATAGAGGGGGCGCCAAATTTTCCAGGTCGCTGCGCTCGCCGGCTGGGCGCCCACAAAAAGTCATTCTTCTTGATCTACACGGCGCCCGATGCCCTGTAGCGTCATTCTTAGAGATGAACAGGGCGCCCGGCGCCCTGTGCGCCAAAAATATTTTTTCTAGATCTTCAGGGCGCCTGACGCCCTATATGTGGCGCCCGGCGCCCTATGCTCTGCAAAAAAATAGAGGGGGCGCGCGCCGGGTGCGCCCCCTCTAAATCCGCCCCTGGGTACCTGATAATCAAGCTTATGAATTCGGCAACCTTTCACCGAGTGACTTGATGCCTATAATACTGTGAGCGCTGTGTATGGGGATTCGCTATTGCTCAGTAAACATATACGTTGTATTTATGCCAGCATGGTATTTACAATTAATCTGACAAATTTATAACCTATAGTTTTACTGGTGCATGTACATCGATACACGACGTGCAGGTGCATCTACATATCATGATTTTGAACCACCAGGGACTTCGAAGAAAAAAGTAAAAGTAATGAAAATATGTCCTTGTAGATTTTGTGTTATTTTTGAAATACCAAGAATACCAAAGTTAAGTAAATCTTGCTTGTGTCCTTTTGATGTTTGAAAGAGTAGCTCTATTACAGAAATCAAGTCAAAATATCTGGAAGTTTCGAGTGTACTGAACAAGCCATTTTACTCAACCCGGTGAGCAACCTGTAGCTTTCTGATGAAAAAAAAACATTTTGCTTTATACCTGCATCCAAAGTATTACTCAATGTCAATTGAGTAAAAATAATGTTGCTCAACAGTTGGACAAGCAGTGTGCTCAACATCAGTTGAGTCAAAACATGTTACTCAACGGTTGAGCAAGGAATCTACTCAAATACAGTATAAAATATTACTCCTTGTGGGTTGAGTAAAGTTTTAGCACCCTGTTGAGTAAAAAATTTCACAGCTCAACTGTTGAGTAAAGTGGAGTAAAATTTTACTCAACAAATGTTGAGTCAAATATTGACTCTTTTACTGAGTAAAATATTTACTACAAGGAAGAGTAAAACTGCTACTCAACCTTTGTTGAGTCAAGTTTACTCAACAAAGGAGCTGTGACTTTTTGACTACCATAAGGAGTAAAAAATTACTCAGGTTGAGTAAAAAAAAAAAAATAGAGTGTAGTTATATTTATTCTTATAACACTGCGACAAACCACCGAAGTGCTCATGGCACCGCGCGCGTGGAGGGTCTTAGGCTGCTACAACACAACGAGTAAAGCCAGAACGAACAAGAAGGCTTCATGGAAAGAAATTCCGATTTTAGATCCAGGAGGAAACCCAAGTTCCGGGACGGTATGGAATCGGCAACAAATTAACGTAAACCACTGGCTTCCGCAGGGATCGACCCTGGCCGCATTTGTGGAAATGCGAGTGAATGACCACTACAACAAACCAGCATCCCGCCCTCTTACTTACCATCACTATATATAGTTTACTTATTCATTTTATACTTAATGCAGATTAAATCAGCGGCTTCACATTTTTTTCACAAATGAAACCTATATCAATTAAGAGACACCCATGGAATTACCAAGATATCAAGTTCTTTCATATTTTACAATTATTAAAATTTTATTCTTTTTAATGAATGTTTCTTTTTGTATTTTGTAATTTCATATAATTATTTTTTAACAAATGAAACTCTCTTACAAAAGTTCATCCTTAAGTTTTAATGGTAAGTTTCTTTTTTATAAATCCATTTTCCATTGTTTCTCACGAGCTGCATTATGGAGTTCCAAAATTAAACCCATCACCCGTTTGTACACTTGCCCAAAATTTGTTATTTCTACTTGAACTCCTGTTGGTATGCGGGTGTGCAGTTGTAAGTTTACGGGACATTAAACCCAATAAATATATTTCTTCCGGTCAACCAGTTTGCCTGTTTGATTTCTGTTTTGTTTCTGGTTTGTGTTTTTTTTAATTCTTATTTTAATTGTTAAATAATATGTACAACCTTGTTTATCATTATGTTTATGACAAGAAAGGAAACGATTCCATAAGTGAGGAAACCTAGACAGCAATTCGGTGATGGTCCAATGTTGGGCCAGTATTTATGCTTCACTGGTCCTTGTATTGGCCTTTATATTGAATAAATATATTTTGCTGATGGGCCTAAGATTGGATCGATGAATAATTATTAACAGTATTGGTTATGACCTATATTGTAACCAATGTTGTACCGGTGTTGTGCCAATGATGACCCTTTATTCTTTTATAACAATTATTTTAATGTAGTTTTTCAAGCTGCTACGTTTAAATAATAAGATAATTCGAGCTGGTCAAATAGTTAATATTTTTACTGAAACTGGTATAATTAAGAAATAAAGGGTGATGCAGTATCCTTTATGGGCGAATAATGTGTCCGAGGTCAGAAAAAAAATAAATAATGGACGAGGCGCAGCCGAGTCCATTATTTTATTTTTTCCGGCCGAGGATACATTATGAGCCCATAAATAATACTGCTAACCCTTTATTTCTATTCTATTACCGAAAACAGCGTGATATAATGAGAAAATGCATTGGCGACCCATTATTGCAGAATAATGGGCAGTAAACTGACCAATCAGAATGCTGCATTTTCAATAATGGGCAGCAGAGGTAATAGAATATAGCATAATGTCATTGAAATAATGTGCTGTTTAAAACAATCATCGTTGAGACATTTTAGTGTATTCCTATATGTATTTGACTGAGTTCTCGACTCCTGCTATTTTTTGATGCGGCAAGCTCTACAAACTCGCCAGAAACGCTGTTAGGGTGTTCGTGGTTCGTTCGTTCGTTTACGGTAACATTAAAATGACTGTATCATTGATGTCACTTTACACGCTTTCCGGTATTTTATTTTACGAACGAAACACGCTTATTTTCGCTGAGTATCAATACTCCAAAAATAGCGAGTTGGTGGACGCTGTTTTTCGGACCTACCAAGGTCAAAGTTCCTAATTACTACCGGGTATTAAAATGAGTAGAGAGGTCAGTGGGTTATTAAAAGAAATGTGCAATATATTTACGGTGATAAAAACAACACACTCGTCAAAACGAAGGGGTTGTGTTAAACTGGTTAAGGAGGCCTCATACAGAAATAAAATCGAAGGGGTTTTAAAGAGCTCTACAGAAAAAAAAACTAAATCCAACAAGGCATCAGGCCCGGACGGTATACATTAAGTTTTGAAGACTACTGCGGAGGTTATAGCCCAGTTAAATACTATTTTCAGACATCCTTGCAAACCGGGAGCTTCCCAGGGACTGGCTTCAAGCTAATATCAGCCCGCGATTATAAGACAGGGGATGTACATTCAAATACCAATATACACTACACACGGATTTGATATAGCGCCGTCTCAAAAAAAGGTCCAAAGCTGTCGCTTTCAAATAGCGAAAGTAAGAGTAGCAATTAGACTATTTAGCCTCATAACAAGTTCATCTTTTACAATACTGTTGTCTTACTATGAGATACGTACTTAACATCAAAGATAAAACAAAAAAACACCTTTAAGCACACAATCAACTCTTAGGAAATAGATGAAATTTGAGCGTCTTAAAAGTAACAATGGATTGGAGTGGCGAACAGCGATCGGCAAAGAGTTCATAGGCTAGGGGCCGCAATGCTGAAAGCTCCTGTCACCCACTGACCTGTTTTGTGGCGGGAAGGGAAACAGTGGGGAGCGTCTTGTCATCTGCAGAACGCAATCCTGGACTGCCAGGAATTTATACAAAGAGAGGTATTCGGACCAGTAAGATGGCAATGTCCGGAAATGCCCTGTAAGTAAGAAGCATAAGATTAAAGACAACGCGAGCTCAATTTGCGGTAGACAATGGAGCTCTTTAAGGATGGTGGTGGTGTCCTTCTATCAGATCTGAAACACCCCAGCGGCTGTCTATTCTGCAAAATCTGTGAAAAGTTTACTCCGATCTTGGCCGAAGTCATACAAAGTGAATTAGCATAGTCAATGCGAGTTGGAATGATAAATCAGTGCACGGGACGAGATGATGACAAACTCTAAATGTGATAAAGCGGCGAAATCCGGGTAAATATTGCGAAGGTGAAAGTAAAGACTTAATGATTGACCTTTACATGTTTCAGTCATAGACATTGTGTGATCAAACACGACACCACGGTTTCTAATTGCCGGAGGGACGGGGGAACATCCACTGTCCGACCTGATTGTAATATCTTTGAGGCGAGTGTGTACTAGGATGAACTTGCGATGAAAAATTCTGTTTTATCAATGCAATTTGAGTTTGTTAAAGCGCATCCACTCACTGATTTCATCAATACAAAGAGGAGAGTCTTTGGACCGCATGTTTGGCATCCCATAAATTTAGATCAAATGTCAAATAGAAGCGTACCTCATCAGCATACATGTGGTCAGCAATATTGTGCTTCCGGATGATGATGCGATACAGTGATGGTATACATTATGACAAAGAGAGGCCCGACCACAGAACCCTGAGAAGACCGAAGGGAGATGATGCTTGTTTGAAATTGCATTCCCAATGCGCACACGAAAAGAGCGGTTCTGAGGTAAGACCGATCCACGTAGGCAGTACCTTGAATTGAAAGTATCCACGTAAACTACCCAAAAGAATGGCATGATCAGTAGTATCAAAAGCTGCAGAAAGATCTAACAGCACAATAACACTACCTCCCTTCTTTGTGAATAGTGCTTGAGGAGGATATCGGTTTCTTGAACACGCAGCAGAAGACGTGCCGTTTCAGGTTGTGTCCGTTTCTTTGTAAGTGACTGAAACGTCTCATTTAAGTCATTTGAAAAAAGATGATCCTTGATATGGGCATCAACTATTTCTCCATTGAACTTAGACCACGCAGTAATATTTGACACAAGGGCGCTAGTTTTTAAGCACCTCTTTGTCTAGGGAGGCTTTTTGAGAAGGGTGCACAGCAGGTTCCCGGAGCTTAGCTGGGAAAAACACCAGTGCGGATAGACGTGTAATGATCAGTGTTAATGGCTCGGCCAGAGTTGCAACATTCGCCTTAAGTAACACCATGGAAGGTCTAAGGAACATGATTTTGATGGAGTGACATAATCACTTGGTTACCTCTTAAACATTGACGGGATATTCAAATCATGCATTGGAAGGTATCATCAAGATTGTCCATTGGATAATGTCATCGAGTAGACCTGGTAAGGATCAAGGTCCCGTCTCTGATTTGTATAACCCTGCGCTGAAAACTGCAATGGAGCTACTTCCGTTCAAGTAGATGAGTACAGTTAGGAAGTTGTTTGTTTTTTTGGGGGTTTCAGAAGCTATTCCGAGTAGCAAACATGGTTTGTTGTTGCATTTTCTACCTTGTTCTCGTAAGAAACCATCCCCCTTTTTTAAGATTATTTAAGATATTTAGATAATCTAAGATTTCACTTAATTAAGAGTTTCCAATTAATTAACAGAACGCGTTAGTTAACTCAGTGTGCAGTAAAGTAATGGAGCATATCATATACAGTCATGAATCAATCTCGACCCACCATAAAATCCTTTGCCAAGAACCCGCATGGCTTTAGAAAAGTACCATCAGTGAGTCCAGCTCATGACATCACATCTGCAGCGGATCGTGGAAAACAAAATAGTAGTTGGTGAAAACCCCTGGAAAAAGGTTTTGATAAGTACCGCCCGACGTCTCCTGGCCCAAGGTCCATGACTGGTGTAGGTAAGCTAATGAAGGGATTAAGCCATTCATGGGACTGAAAGACAACCAAACTGTGATGCTCAATGGGAATTTCGAATGGGTGGATGTTACTTCTAGCGTACCTCAAGGCACTGTGAATGTTGGGTCGGCAATATGTTTCCCTAATAAAATGGATGAATTGAGTATTGATACACAACAGAAATTGGGAGAGATGTGAGCTTCAAAAATTATTGTGCGAGACGACAGTCGAGACACATATTTTTGAAAATCACAGCGAGTCCAGTATCTTTGTGGATCCTTACGAAAAAATTACCCAATTTGATGATTATTATGTTTTAAGAATCTTAGTGATTAAAACAATTTCCACTTACCTTTAACTAGCAGTCCAAGACAAGTAGTTCAAATAAAACTCCCAAAATTCAAACTTTTGTACAGTTTTAAAAGTTCAAAGTTCAAAAATGGTATAGAGTTCAAACAGTAAAACTTTCACAAACACAACGTAGTTCAAATCCAAACACCAACAGGTAAAATAGTAATTTTCAGTATTTCTGAAGGGTTTTTGTAATTGTAGTTGATGGTGACACTACATCATGAAAGGACATTAGGCTGAGCAGGTGGCAAGCCGAGCTGCGGTGTACAATGACGTAGCAGAAGTGTAGTGGAAGTTGTTCCCGTTAACTTCAGCAATTGATTGCGTTCCACATTTACATTCAAGACTCTAGTTCCTCCATTTGCGAATCAGAGAGAAGAGGGCTACAGGCAACGGCCTCGGCAGATTCCACTGACGAACCCCAATGACCTCAGCGGCTTGAACATCATCTTCACAAACCGTTGGTGGGGGCGGTATCTTCTGGTTCTTCTGCCGGTGGTTGGAACACAAAGATAGCGCATCGACAATTTCTGCTTTTTGAGAATTGTTGGGAAGACCGACCAGTACCGATTTCCCCCCCCCCCTCAATACTGGACTCATTCTGGTGGACTGACACACTGATGAGTCTCTAATTGCGAATCCGGATTCATCAAGAATAGTGATGCATGTGGGATCAATGTTGTGGTTAGTGTATTGCTTTGAAAGCTTAGCAGCAGGCTGAAAGCGTCGCATAAACGACCCTTAGCGTACGTTCACCTAGTGGCATTCTGGCGTACAATGGCTTATCAGCTGATGTTGGGCGTTTTAGGCAATGGCTTGGGAAACAACGCAGGAGGCAATCAGGGGGTTGAGCTTAGATAAATACTTCTGAAAAACGCTGCTACCGGACATCCTTCCACTTTGGTTTCAACATCTTCCTCCATCCACTGCGTTTTTGTGTATCACCTATTATTTTCTTGGTCATCTCATCCTTAGACTGAAAGGACATACCTTCTTCCATCAGAGTCAGTTGAAATTGAAAGTGTGTCTTTCTCTAGTACACGCAGATTTTCCCTACCACGGCGACAAATGTACAGCATAAGCTTCAAAACATACCTGTTTGAATCCTTCCGGGGTATTCTCATCCAGACATCCGATCCATACACCTGGGATAATCATTTCATCGATTGGCAGGTAATGTTGTTGTTCACCATAGCCCTCCTTTTAAGATTTGCCTGAGTCGCCTGAAAAAAGGCAAGATTGGCTCCCGAAAAAACCGGCTTCATTCCGTATATCAATAGACTTTCCCGTGTTCTTAAGATGCCGATTCAAACCAGCCCGTAGGTTTTTTAGCGATACTTTGGTATGTTGACCATCTTCTCGTAGAACTTCAATATAACTACATCTTCAGTACATCGGACCAATGCGGTTTGTCTAAGTTTCCAAAATCCCGTCGGGAAGCCTTTCGATGCCAAATATGCTAAAAACTGCAACGCTAGTTAGTATCAGTACTTCTCCGGTGTTCGCGTCTCTTTGCTATTGATTAAGTCTTTAACATGTTCTTCTTACTCGTTGCAAATCTGCTCGATGTACTGGGACAATTCGCGTTCGCAAATGGTCGCCCTGATGAATTTGTTACGTGACACTATCTGCTTCGGGTGCAGGGCACTGTAGCAGCTCATTCGCACTTTTAGTGATCGCTACATACGGTCGGTATAATTATACGGAGCTCAATAGGACGAGTGATAGCACGTTGTAAATTCGATTGAAATAATGGGAACATGATTTGCCATAGTGAACTGAGATGAAATAGAAACGATTTATTGCAGGTAAATAAGATATGAAAACAATTCGTTTATGACCAATGATACGATAAGAGCTAATAAGTTACTTAAATTCGAAATATATCAGTGGGATAAGCAGATGGCAGAAAAATGAAGCCAGACATTTTCTCGAGAATTGTGGTCATACCACGGAGTTCGATTATCAAAGACTGAAACGGAAACATATACCAAATCTACCAGTACCATTGTCAGCCGCAGTAGGTTTATAATGTTTTTTAATTAATTTTGCTTGCTGTTTGCCATGCGTGCTTGTTTAAAGGAACCAGGAAATGCAAATAGAATTGATTGGGTTTTGTGTCCAGTCTACCAAGGAGAGGACCCAGAAAGCATTAATATTGGGTGGTGATGACATCAATTGTGGTGCCATTGATTTATAGAGAGTAAGAAAATCCAGGTGACTGGTGTGAATCTATTCATGCACTGACGATAATCCATAGTTGCACCAAATGATTGTCACTGGTAGGGGTTCTTTTTTCTGGACCCTGTTTATTCATGGAATTGCCCCCAAATATTGGAGTAGGTTTATCATCTCATTTCTGTACCTTTAAATCTGTTTTTATTTATTTATTTCATCTTTCTTTAGGCAGGGTAGACCCCTTCAATGCTAATGCACTGGTTTCCAAGGAGGGGGCCCTGCAGTGACAAATACAAGATAAAAAAAAAAAATACAAAACTGAAAGATGAATGCACATACATGTAATATTAACAATGAGAAAATAAACAAATATATAGATACACAATGAAAATCAGACAATTTTACACACAAACATAGAGGTTTGAATGGCCAAGACTCATGTTGCTTAAATTACACTAACTCTGCAGGATAGGCCATGTCCAAATTTGGTAGCAAGTGAATGGAAATGTCCCTTTTCCTCTTGTAATGTTCAGACAGGTTCAGATAGAGCCAAACCGTTGTTTGACTCCTATACCTTTGGAGACTGAATTTCCATGCCATAAGACAAATTGAGTAAAGGAACTAGGCGGCATACCCTATTTAAACATTTAAATATTATAATTAACAATTTGCGTTAACCCACCGTCATTTAGTGTTCCATTTCAGGCCACCCATCCATTGTCATTAATTGGTGTTCGGATAGCTGCAGAAAGAATAATCCGAACAGCGAACCTGTTTGCAGAATTTGGAGAGACTTTAAACGCTCATGTAGAACAGTTTGTCCAAACAGAACTGCAGTAGTCAAGATTGGCATGAACTAAAGCATTTGCAAGACCATGATTAGTGTGTCTTTTGGAATGAAATGTTTTACACGTCTTATTATACCACACCGCTTAGAAATACAAGACAACATTTCATAATATGATCTGACCAAGACGATGATAGAATCAAAAAAGTGACACCTAAATACTAAATACATCAACACGATCAATGGTGTAATTATTAACAATATAATTTAAATTTTAACTTTTCTAACATATGCGAGTACCCAAAAACCATGACTGGTTCTTGATATCAAAGTAAGGTGGGTTTATGTAACCAAATCAGCAATTTTATCAAGTTACATTGGAGATCTGATTGGAGACTATGGGGTCATTTGCAGTACAAAGCAGGGGGATGGTATCTTAAGCATATAACACCTTTACAATTAACACATTAGGTAAACTAGTTAAAGATGATGAAAAGAAGTGGACCAAAGTATGGGCCTGTGGGAAATACCAATAATTGATATTTTTAAAGTCAGAAAGGTAGAATTACTATTCACAGTTTGAGCCCTATTACCAAGGTAAGATTTAAACCCACTCTAAATAACATTACCTTTTAAACCCCTATTGAACAATTGTGAATAAGAGTAGAATGGTTTACACAGTCGAAGGCTTTCTTCAGGTTAAGAAAAATTGGCCCTTGTGGCACAACCAGTATTCATATTGTTTAAAAGATAATCTTGCACATCTCGAAAGAGTAGTTGATGTGGAATGATTGGCGGAAACCCGATTGGTTATCAGAAAAAACTGTGGTTGTGAGCTAAGAGTATAATTGGTTGTGTACAGCCCTTTCAGAATCTTAGATATAAGAGGCAAGTACTGATAGGCCGGTAGTTTCCAACATCTAATTGGTCACCGTTCTTAAATATGGTTGGGGGTAATTTGGCCAATTCAATCTGCAGGGTATACCGATGTACAAAGAGAAAGGTGCAAATATATGCCAAAGAATGGCAAATGTAAGGCGCAGCTAATGTGTAATGTTGATCACTTTAAAGATCAATACCAGCAGCGTTTTTGTTTGGAAAATCACCCAAATTTGTTTATATACAAAAAGCAGGTGTAACATAAATAAAAATGAAGAGGAAGTATTACATTAGGTTTATCCATTTGTACTATTAACATAAATTACCAAAGTTATCAAGCTGTAGTTTGAGCCTACTAAGTAAAATACTTATTTAAAAATATTTGCAGTATCCTTAGCAGAAGAGTTCACCATCATCATTTTTAACAGTAGTAGGTGTTTGGAGATGATTTTGAGGCAGAAGCTTCTAATTGTAGACATAGATGCCTTTAAATTATTTACATTTATTTATAGAATAATAGAATTTCTTTTTAAGAGTATGACGCAAATTATTGCCTTGTTCCTATTACATTTAGCTAATTAGCCTATTAGGGTCATTGTTTTGAGCTTTGCTATAAAAAATAATCACGATCTTTACAATAGAGAGGAACTCACTGGTAATCCATTAGCTGAGACCCTTTTACACTTTCTCTCTAACAGGTGATGAGAATTACAAGCCTTATTGACACATAGTCTTCCATGCTTCTAACGCATTGATCTACAAAATGTTTATGGAATATCATTCCAAGTTAAAACTACTTATGATTTATAAAATCTTGATCATCAAAAGGTTATAAGATTAGTTTTCATTATCTTAGGACTCGATAATTGGTTTCATTTGCGAACAACATAAATGAGATTAGGATCCACTTATTCCTAGACTATGAACATCCAGAGCACAATAGGTCAGGCATAGATACAAAGGCTAGGTCAATAATAGTTTTACTTTTCTCAGTAATACGAGTGAAGTCATTGATAAGGGAGGTGAACGTGAGTGGTAGCTTAAACCTGAAACTTCTTGAAAACAAGGCTAGGACACACACACGAACAATCCCTAAAACTCTAATATCATATAATATACAGGCAAATTTTGAAACATAGCATCAATCTTATCAGTATAGTCAGCTTCATATGAGGTGCACGATAAACTGTACCCATTAATCACAGGTTTGGTATGAGTAGAGAATTCAACCCAAAGGGCTTCTCCACCATTAATGAGAAGACATGGTTTCACACGTAATTAAATTATCCTAATGTAAACAAACATTTACCCCATGCTCTTTGTGATTTCCTATCAATTCTACATAAATTATAACCATCATTTTGACTGCAGAGCATCAATATCATTTGAAAGGCCAAGTTCTGTTAAACACAAAAATCTATATTGTTATCATGAAGAAAAAAATTAACATAGTCAACTTGTACCTTAGACTCCTTACATTAAGATGTGTTATTTTCAGCATTTATTGTAGCACCACTTGAGATCAATATAAGGCCTAGCACAATCAGGAAGGCTCATTGAGACAAGTATGTTTTATAGAAACAGGCGTCAACACCCAATAGGGGCTCTTGTCATTATAATCAGTAACACGTTTATATGGAAACATCAATAACACCACGGATGCATGGAAATGGCATGATGAGATGGGATTACCTTACAAGTACAATTGGCACATTTATTCTTATCAACTGTGACAGGATGTGGGTGATGTGATGCACTGAGATGAATGAATGGCAGGGTTGCATTTTGGTTTAGTTTTTATAATGGCAGTATTTTACAGAAGATTGTACACAGCATTATAACACTATAATCAACATTAGTAGATTTAGAACCAAATAACTGTTGCATTCATTTGGGTTTTCTGTGGGAATCATGTGTATTAAAACAGAGTGCGTTTATGGCCTGATACACTCTCATCAAAATGAACAGGTTTGGAATTACATGTGCCAAGAGATTAAGGTCCATCATTTGAATTACATTCTATTTATTGCGATCTGCTTGATTGAGAGCATGAAACAATTTACTGGTTATTTTACAGTCCGATGTGGAAAACGGGAAATTTGAAAATCCTTAGATGTTACTGGAACCATGATTGATAAAAAGAATATAGTTCTTAGCAAGTGATACTTGAATTCCAGTTATTGTGTTTTATGGTGGTGTACTCCATGACTTGATAAGTGCTTGGGCGATGTTACTGTTATATAAAGTTAAGTCCACGAGTTGCATAAATCCTTGAGTCGTGCGTTGAATTCCTTATCCACAACATATGTCCAGATTTCGCTTGAGTGTTAAGGAAGAAGAGCAATATGTATCCCAGAATTTATGTTGAGATTGTGGATACAAAGAGATTCATAAGGCTGGAGGCAGTCTACAGAGTGATTTGCAATTATCATGGTCGCCCATGTACTATTACACAGCATGTGCTCTTCATAATAAAAACTGGGCAGCTTTTCCCATAGATAAAGTGAACTTCCAGGGATGCAGCGGTTGACCACTCTTGGACTCATTGTTATGTTATAAAAATAAACAATTTGAATCACCCCTACAGTGAAATTGGCCACTTATAGTTTTCAGGAGAGAGAAAAAATGGTCTAGAACCTACCATTATTATACCTTTTTTTAAGCGAGGAAAGGCAACAAATCGTAGGGTTTAGTAACGAGTTGGTCCTTGCACGCCAATGCAAAGAAGTCTATCATCACAAATATAAACCTTTTATGAAGAAGTTGTAAAGGAGGTTGGTCCATATCCATTCAGCAAACTTGTAATATAAAAGCAAACTATGAAAAATGAATAAGTCATTGATTTTCAGTAACTGAAAATAGATTACATATTCATTATTCAAAGGCTCATCACATTTGTATTTTGAACATTAAACCATGTGTGAGTTCCTTGCATGGTCAAGCCTATATTAATAAAAAGAAAGTATTGAAAAAGAGCCCAACGACAGTACAAATAAGCATGAGAACTAATGAGAATTTCCACAACCGATCTCCCCCAAAAGAGCAGGCAAATGGATATATGGTAAATCAATGAGAAAGCCAGACAGACAAGCAGGACTTGTCGCAAATAAAAGTTACACATGACGAGAAAAGGAGAGACATGAAGAAAGCGAACAGCTTATATACCACGTGTCTGGCAATAATTCACATTTAGGAAAGTTCGAAACTTCTTTATTACATATGCCGGATCTAGTGACATGCATTGCAGCACGTTTAGGAAGCATCAGAGGGAGAAGTTTATTATTTTCAATTGGTCCAGGAAGGTTTATAACATGTTAAAGTGACACGAGGAGTTTTTTTAGGATACGAATTTCTCTCAATTTCATTGGATCGGTTGTAGACCCACCTACCGAGACGTTTCGAGGGTTATTGGACAAACAGGTGCAAAAAGAAAACCGACAAACCTGTTTTGAACTTGCCTGCTGCTATCGCAATCGTTCCCTTAGAAACCATGCTTTGACTTTCTGTAGTGCACGACCGAAACTTATAATCGCCATCTTATTACATAAAGACGGCGTATTCGGCTTATTCAAGATTTCAAATTATTTCAGCATAACATATCGTACGTTACAGAGATGTATAATACAGTATATTATATAATAATCCATCATACATGAAGTTCAATTATCACTGTACTATATGAACCGGTGCGGAATAGGATATGCTAGGACCATTAATGGACAACCCATGGGCTTATCGTTATAACTGGCCCTGTATCCATAAAGTAAAATATCCTCACTATTACAGAATAGATACAATAATGACACAGTAAGGGATGATATAAATATTACATAGGTAACTATACATAACCAAGCCAAACAAACAATATATCTCACCTAACAACCTTAACGGGAATACCGGATACGGGAATTGACAATACAGACAGACTTTTCAACATATCTTGCTGAGGTAGGTAATACTTTGGCATAATGATGCAGCGAGGTTGAAGAGTAGAGGGGTGAAGACAAAAAGTAGGATAGAGATAGAAATGACAGATGAACGATAAAGTGCGGCGCGAAATATGATTGGGCGTAATTTATACGCCTAGTATCTCAGCAGGTGTATTATAAGACATTGGTAAGGCATTCCAAATATTTAAAAAACTAAAAAATTAAAAAAAATGGGGCGCTTCTTCTGGAAATCTCCTCATGTCTCTTTAAGATCTTTCTGCAATTTCATCTGATCGAGAGGATTTTTTGATCTAACCGAAATAAGGCACTGTCATCGGCAAATTTAAAGAGATATGCAAGTCCATCACAGACGAACCAAATAAGAATAATCGGACCCAACACTGAACCGTGCGGCACACCTGAGGTAATTGAGTCATTAATGAAATTCACCTTTGTACACAATCATTTGCTTTAGGTTAAAAAGAAAAATCTGGATTTTAAGAGAGATGAGGTACATTAATGGCCACAAGTGTTAGTTTTCGAAAAATGAGGAGATTTTATTGATGGACAAGGGGGGGGGGGGAGAGGTCTAAGGGGGACCCTCCTAATTACCAGTTAAAAATCTGGCATTTAAGAGAGATAAGGTACATTAATGCCACAAGTGTGTAGTTTTCGAAGAGAGATTGGTATTGATGGACAAGGGGGGGGGGGGTCTTGGACCCCACTAATTAGCTCAAGATAACGGGGCGAGTAGGTTTATATTTTTTTGTGAAAGATGCGTATCCGAAAATTAGACAATACAAAAATATGAGTCGGAACAAAGTATATTGCTAGTCGTAAAAACTGGCAAAATGTATTTGCTGCGGTCTTCTATGAAACTCCTCTTGTACAAGTGTTAATAACATATTATAACAATTATGTTAAACATGTACAACTTTGTTTTAAAACATATATAGGTGTTGCTACGACGAAGTATTTCGTATAAAACAATTTCAATTTGTAATTTGTCAATTTTTCCTCATCAACTTAAGTTTAACTTCAATCGGCAAGAGAGCGAAAGTTCAAATCATGGACGGTCAGTGTAACAAGGCTGTCCCAAGAATAGTTCAGCTCGGGACAAAGGCATTTTGTACAAAATAGAGAAAACGCATGGATCTTGGTTTGGTATGCGCTAAAAATCCAAATACATACGATTTTGCTTTCCGTTTATATTATTTCATTCAATCTGATATGTAGAACAAAAGATATGATTCGTCAATAAGGGAGTGCAAATTTGGAGTGGTCCGATTTGCAGTGGTTTACATTTGTAAGATTGCGGAAACATGATTTGTAACATACTCAAAGTTGAGTTATTGATAGGTCATTGATTGGCATTTGAAACAATCCCTTTTGAACTTCTTATTGTCAATAAAATGCGAACATTGTCTTTAATAATGAGCAAAATGTTGTGTTTTTCAAAATTAATCATCAGTTCACTTTCATGACAACTCAGCCTTACAGATCGCTCAAAATTAACGAATTCTCGATCCAAACCAACTTAAATCAACACATTCAGACCACTTCCTTCATTCTCGTCCCCTTATTGGATACCCAAGAAAATCTCTGATTCTGTAATACCAATAACACAAAACACGCAAAATATAAAATAGAAATCGAACCTATGTAATAGTCCTACATGGACTAATGAAGCAAACTGAATTGGGACATAAAGACACAACAGGTCAAACAGGTCCATAAACGGACCAAATGGTCAAAACTCAAGTTGACATTTCTCTTATTAGAAGACCTTGTTTTGGGTAGATCCCCCCAACTGTGAGCGTTTTATACAAACCCGAATGAAAGTTTCTCTAATAGAAAAACAAGTAGGCAGTTCAGGTGAAAATAAGTGTCTGCATCCGTGGGTTTAAAATGTATGGTGAAGAGAGAGACTCCTTCAGCAACTCGAACCTCGAATTTTTGACTCGACATTCCTTTGCAAAATTTCCCATTTTTGTACTCGGTACATCAAATCCTTTGGAGAACCAGTGTCAAAGGTCAAGTCTTTTATTTCCTTTATTTTTGCCATGGCACCATGTATTGTCCTCTTTCAACACAAAAATATGTCACGAATCTAAACGAAAAGGGATACACTTGATTTTTTTATAGGTTATGTTCCTGAGATATGTACCTACAGATTTCATAACATTACAAGTATTTTTATCTCTCCCTTTACTCGACTATTAATAAATAGGTTTTTTGAGGAAAAATGTTTAAATTTTGGTGTTATTTTTCAATGAAAAGGAAATACCATAATTCTTAATTAATGTACTTTAAGAAACTTTACACACTATCATTCTGCAACTCTGGATTTTCGCATAATAACTCATATACAGAATTTTTGCAGTGCAACAGAGTCTATTTCGATAGCCTTAACTTTAATTACCCTAATTAGGCATATTGTAGAGACCAAAAAATAGCAAACTTTGGCATATTTTTAAAATCGCAATGCAAACATCGTAAAATTTCAGGAATTTTTCATGAGATGTTTTATTGTTTTCCCCCTCAAACCTTTACCAACACCACTGTGAAGAGAGTGAGGGTGGTATGAATGGTTACATAGGCCCTAATTTGCATATTGTTGCAAAAAATGAGCATATTTGATTTGTTTAATTAAATTTTGCATTTTGTAGGAAGTTTTCAAGCTACACTCTGTAATGTTTCACGTTCTTTCCAACCTGTACAACCAACAAAACGTGTAATAATGAGTTGAAAATTTATATTTCATCCTAATTTACATATTTTAAATCACAATGCTCAAAATGTATATAAGGCCTGTTTAGATCCCCATTTTCAGCATCATGTCCCCCAAATGCCATATTTTTAAAGGTTTGCCCACCTCACCCAGGCCCCCATAATAAACCCTACTTTTTGAACATTTCGACTGTTTTTTTTTTTTGACCTTAATTTAGCATATATTTTGTCCAAATAACACCTATTTATGGGCAATTTGGCTGTCTCTTCTCTCACCCAATGACCCTATTTTTTCCATTTTACCGAATGCCTCTGGGCTTGTGCAATCGCTAGCCTTACACCCTATTAATTTCATGTTGAGTGCCCCCCCCCGTGAAAATTAACTTAGGGCAGGGTCATTATTTGCGCCAGGGAATGGAGGCATATAGGGAAAACGCGAAGAAATTTGTAAGCGAAAGAGTGCACATGAACTTTTTCATCAAGAAGGCGAGAGGAACAATGAGGCTTTCCAACTTTTCTTTTTTTTTTTAAACGGAAGCGAAGGGGGAAGCGACCTTTCTGGCCGAAAAAAAGTTGAAATCCCCATTTTCCTCCTGGGTAAATAATGGCATGCCCCGTCCCCTATGTAATTAATACGCATATCCGTCAAGAAGCAATTGAGGGGACCTGCTAGAAGGGCTGAAAGAAGGTCTACAGTCAAAGTCTAAGGTCAAACAATTGTAAATTTTCAGCAGATTTATAATGGAAATGCATTTGGTTTTCACAATGCTTCACTCCTAACACATCGAAGCCTATACCTCGCTACGAAGCGGCTTGTTTTCCCCCCCCTCCCGATCCCTACAATAACGGCACAATCGGATTAATTTAATGTCATATAGGCATGTATTGCATACTTCAGATTTCACTGAGTTACAACTATATATTTTGCGATCTTTACATCCAACAGCTCCGCCACGTGAGCGCCACATGCCACAATAGGGTTGCCATTTCAAGCATCAAGTGTGGCATGCAAGCTGGTTTTTTTGTGGCACTTTACGCTTAATCAGATAAGTCTTTCTTTTTGGGAGCGCTGTTAGTATCAATTGCTTTGTAAAACATACATAATTCTTTGATCAATATTAATTCTACATATCGTTTGATTTTCTGGAAATATTTTCGTTGGGGAAAAAACTCGCGGAATTTTTCAAAATCCATATCTCAGCACCCACATATCTGATTCACAATCACAAACCCCATCGTAGCTTGGGTCTCAGAACTTTCCAAAACGCACACTTCTGAAGCCTGTAACCAGTCGCAACGCGCCGATTTACACATTTCGTCCGTCACCGTTAGTCAACTTAAATGCTACACTCATCAAAAATGGTGCAGAGCGCGTGTCTTGTTTACCATGCGTTTCCATGGGGCGTTGAAAGGTGTTAGAAAACTTGCTCATCATTTTTGTTGAATGACTTTCAAGGTATCTCACACGTGGAGCGATAGCTACCAACCTCCATCTATTTGTCGATTCCGTTTTAGAATGTTAGAGGGACAATGCTGCAACACATAGTTGATGGGAATGACATTGGGATGAGCATATTTTGAATTAAATTGTTGATTTCTGTAGAATGTTTTTTGTTCTTCCTCTACGCACCACTCCACATCAACGTTTCAGAGCAGGAGATCGGTCACCGATTACGTAATAGGTAATTGAACTGCCTAAACAGGCAAGATCTGTAATGTTTTCCTTTTAAGATGGAAAGAAGATGTTCTATGAATTCATTGTATTCAAGTTGCGTCGTGCATTTAGTGCTTCAAGGCAAGAAAGTGGACGAAGGTTTCCCTCTCCTAGTTGATGAAGTATATCTTTTTTGTTTTACTATCAGCTTGAATATAAATTGCAAAATAAACTTATTTAATTGGCTTTAAAGTGATACCAACACTGAATCCATGAGGTACTTTTGTTATCAAAATGCCTTATTCCGAGTGTCAACATTTTTTGGGACAGCTGTAAAATTATCATCTTAATAACCTATAGATGAGGTTGACAGCAATTTACAAAAACACAATTTAGCACCGGTCTACTGACATGTTATAGGTGCAAGAAAAGCCCCATACAGTTTACAAGCATTCAATAGCCTTTCACTCCTATTGACGCGAATTTTAAAGACCAAGCCCTGCAGGTGCTCACCATACTGCCGGGTAGTGCTTTGTTCGTTGCCCGGCGTTACGTCACATGGTCCAACTCATCTATAGATATTAAAGGGACATAACACGCTAATTTTGTTTATATATGTGATAAATGATGTTGAAAACATTTCTCACATTGATGATTTACAATAAATTGATTCGCTAATTAAGAAGACAATCATGAACTCGGGAACTGATGGGCGCATCCACTTTACCAATTACCTCACGGCTATAGTGCCGTTTCAGCATCTCGCGGCCACTGCTACGTCATGTCTATAGTTTGTCCCATGATGATTGTGGTCAAAACAAAGTAGTTTACTTTTCAGACTCTAAACATGTCTAAAGGTTTGTATGCCTTTGAGTCGACGTACATCTGCAGTGTTATATTCCAATAAAGAAATCACTACTTCACAGATAACCTCAATACAAATCACGACGGAGGTAAGATTTACCATAGTAATCCCAATGAAGAGTTAGAGACACTTGAAGTCCGCACCTGTCCCACATCACCATTCAGCTGGCCAGATAGCAAAAACAGTGTAATTCCCAGGGTACAAGTGACAGTCTCAATTGATTTAACGCGGGGAATTTCAAGTGATTGTATCGCATGTGGCATTGAGGGACTCCCCGGAGGGACTCGAATATGAATGGCTCTACTCGAGCATCACTCTGAATAAGCCGGTTTCGGTTGACATCTTGCCCACTTTTTTATTTAAACTTAGAATATAGTGACATTTGTGAGACACCTATATATCCGCTAAAATTCTAACATTCCATCACACACTGCTTAGTTGTTGGCAACATGGCCGCTCCTCAACTCGCCGGAACAATAAGCCAACGAGTGCGTGATGATCTACTTTAAATCGTTCGCAATCTGACCCTTAGCTCGTAAGTGATAATCGCCGGTGATAGAGAAGGTTCAAAATCTTGATGCGACAGATTTTTTACATGATGTATGTTTTTTGTGTGGCAGAGGTTTAAATCAATAATCTATAAATTGTTAGGTTTATTTGTTATTTTCGTATATGTGGGCAACAATCGAACAGAAAATGGTTATTTTGTCTACCGACGAGCGTGCGTAACTCTGTCCATTTGAGCCACAATTCGAAAATTAAATTTAAAATGCCATTGTGTCTCTGTAATTTACAGTGTTGCATCATATCAGAAATAATATACCGATTTGTGAAAGCGAAATGCTTGTTAAAGTTACCTTAAGCTGTTGTCTTGACGTTGTCTTATACATGACGGGTTCCATTTTTTGGCATGGAAACGGCCGTATTGTCCACTGCCACTGCATGTAACTTCACTACCACGATTGCAAATAAAATGCTAAAAAAACCAACTTTTACCAAAAAATGAGGGCGTTGTTTGTTTACATGTTTATTTTTTTCTTTTTGGAATTTTTTAAAAGGACACAATAGCATGAAAAAAATATTCAGATATAATGAAAATGGACCCTTACTGAAATTACTTCAACAATTTTGAAAACTATTTGGGTGTTTATATTTTGTTAAAAGAAGGAAAGTAAACTAATATTATTCTTCTTAAGCTTCACTCTAAGCCAAAGATGCTGACTTGACTGCCAATATTTTAAAAAGCATGTGTTCCTCAGCTCACAGACCATTCTATTGTAGGCCGATATGTGCTAATTTTTTCCCGGCTAATCCGCTTTTCACTTGTGATCAATTTCTTACAACAGCATGCAGTACAAGTCGGGATTCAGGTCTAATACTTGAATTGTGTCACAAAGCATGCTGGATACACTATATTTCTGGCAGGGATGTCAAAAACCTCGATTTTCCGTGGAAGGAATTGCCTACGAAATGCTACACACTCTTGCTGTTCTGTTTTTACAGAATGTAACATCCAAATTGTTTTCAAATTAGTGGACGTGATTCATTCCAGGTTCAATTTCATAATGTCTGGATATTTTTTCTGCCATTGTGACCTTTAAAGTATTAAGATAGTGGGACAAGGAGCCAATGATAAAACGATGATATTGGTACTCAGATTTTACTCAAGCTAGAGTTCTCGTGCGAAATATAGAACATGTCACTCTTGAAAGGACATGATATCGAATAAAAACGAATACTCGGGTAAATACATATTCAACAAATATACGTAAAATACATATACTAACAAAAAAGTATTTTGTCTGAAGTTTGTAACATCACCTCAGGTAAATCTTTAAGGAAATATTTTGAACAAGAATTGATACTCAAGCCATTAAAAGTGAAGACTGATAATACTTCTTACTATATATTCTGGTTCACCGAAATAAGATGAAATGGTCGTACCATTGAATTTGTCACCAGGACATTGCCTGAAATTCATCAAATTGGAAAAAAGCGTTCTTTGATTCAGACATGTAAAAGAATTTCAATCTATGACATTTACAATGAATATTGTTGACTGTAGTTGAGAACCTAATGTCTGTTCAGATTTTTTTGGCCAGAACAATATATTATTTGAGTTTGTAATGAAGTAGAAATCGATTTCTATTTTCATATTTTACAGGAGAATAATTTTGGTTTTGCGAAGCGCTGAATTTTTCCACAACTGCAGAAATGAACAGCACGTAATGAACTATTTCAATTAAACCCCATAATGGAAATGTAGTACTCCGGGTAATAAGTTATGGCACGGCTAGAGGGACATAAAAACGTCGAGTTTGTACCAACCGCTCGAGTGTACCAACCGCATCGAGTTTGTACCAAGCGCGGCGAGTTTGTACCTACTGCGGCAAGTTTGTACCAAACACGTGGCGAGTTTGTACCAACGCGACGAGTTTGTAAGCTTAGCCCAACCGGGCGAGCTTGTAAAGTTGTTCCAACCGCCGTGAGTTTATAAAGTTGTTCCAAATGCGGCGAGTTTGTAATGGTTGTTCCAACCGCGGCCCGTTTCTTAGTTTGTACCAACCGTGGCGAGTTTTACAAACTCGCTTAGTTTTTGAAACTCGCCGTGAGTTCTTCAAACTCGCGTGCGTTTACACAACTTGCCGTGTGTTTCAAACTCGCCAGTGGTTTTACAACACTCGGAGGGTGGTTGTTACGAACTACGACGTATGTTTTACAAACTCGCTGTGTGTTTTTTTTTTTTTTTCTACAAACTCGACGTTTTATGTCCGTTCTAGCGTGCCATAGTAATTTACAGCCTCATAACACACATTCTTGGACTGTTAAAATATTTATTAAACCATAATAAAATGTAGTAATACGGGTAATAATTTAGGGAACACTAGGAGCGGACATATAAACGTCGAGGGACCAACCGCGTCGATTTTTAACAAACCGCGTCGAGTTTGTACCAACCGAGTGAGTTGGTACCAAGCGCGGCTAGTTTGTACCAACCGTGGCAAGTTTGTACCAACAGCGGCGACGCTGTAAGCTTATCAACCGCGGCGAGCTTGTAAAGTTGTTCCAACCGCCGTGAGTTTATAAAGTTTGTTCAAACCGCAGTAAGTTGCCTAAAGTTGTTCCATCGCGGCGAGTTTAACAAAACTCGTCGTTTGTATTTCAAACTCGCCGTGTGTTTTACATGCAAACTCGCCGTGTGTTTTCGAACTAGATTTTTATGTCCGCTTCTTAGCGTGCAATAGTAATAAAAACAGCCTCATAGCACAAATTCTTGGACAGCTCAAAACAGGCGCTGTTTACTTCCCGTTCAATTGTCTGCCAAGTATTACATGTGTTAAAGATGTTTTTTAATATTTTTTACAAAGAAATCTTGGTATTACAATTGTTGACCTTTCTTGAATAAACAAATGACCTTTAGCCTATTTTTCCAAATATCTTGGAAAGGAAGCACCACACACATGTGACCCACTTGCTTTTTTACTCCTGGTAACCTAAGGAATAATTTGAGCTATAGTCCATTAGATTTAGAGCATTTCAAATATTTGACCCCCATAGGAACTTTAACCCTCTCTTGGGCTACACCCAACAACGGGTTTCCGGCAGACTTTCATATTTTCAAAAGTTATATTTTTCTCTGAATTTTCGGTATTCATCGATTGGGTTCTCTTCGTCCCTAACCAAATGACTCTGGGCTGACGGTCTATTAAAGGGGTTCTCAGTCTACAGTGCCTGGTCAGACACGCTGCAGATTCCACCAAGTATTAGACCCATACTTTAATACATTAAAATCTATGTTTTTAATTATCTTGTGCTTTTGTGGAAGAGACTGTTCTACCAGCCCCCTCTGAGAAGCACAATCTAATATGGCCTTTTTGCAACGCACTACCTGACTACTGTCATGGCTCTGTAATGCTGCAATGCAAAAATATAGTAATTTATTTCTATGTTCTTCAAGCATAAATAAATTTTCAAATTCCCCTATGTTTTAGAGATATTGTGACTACTACTGCCAGGAAGTTTTTTAAAGAGGTGAGTTATAGAGCATCAGCCCAGAAGGTTGTGGTTAGACGAATGAGCTACCAATATCTGAACACGGGAAAATTCAGAGAAAAAAATACTTCTGCAAATATGAAAGTCTGCCGGGGACCCGTTGTTGCGTTGTAGCCCCAGGAGAGGGTAAAGTTACTATGGGGGTCAATGTTTTGAACTGCTCTAAATCTAATATAATATAGCTCAAATGATTCCTTAGTTAAGGGCAGAGGAGTAAAAAAAAAAGTCAATTGGGTCACACGCGTGTGGTGCTTCCTTTCCAAGATATTTGGGAAATAGGCTAAAGGTCATTTGTTTATTCAAGAAAGGTCACCCGTTGCAATACCCAGATTTGTTTGTAAAAATATTTTTTTAAATGTTTAATTAGCTGAATCCAATATGAAATGCTTTTGCACTTTCGGCATCTCCTTGTTGTTATAATGGAAGGGGTACAAAATTTCCCTGTAGGACTCTATGGGGACGGGGACATTATACCCCTCCCTATGAAAGGGAACCAACCCTATGCAAAATAAAAAGCAATATTTTGAATCAGTATCATTAAATATGTTTTTTAATATTTTTTACAAAGAAATCTTGGTATTACAATTGTTGACCTTTCTTGAATAAACAAATGACCTTTAGCCTATTTTTCCAAATATCTTGGAAAGGAAGCACCACACACATGTGACGCCAATTGACTTTTTACTCCTGGTAACCTAAGGAATAATTTGAGCTATATTTCATTAGATTAGAGCGTTCAAATATTGACCCCCATAGTAACTTTACCCCTCTCTTGGGGCGACCCGCAACAACGGGTCTCCGGCAGACTTTCATATTTTCAAAAGTTATATTTTTCTCTGAATTTTCCGGTATTCAGCTATTGGTATCTCGTTCGTCTAACCAAACCTTCTGGGCTGACGGTCTATTAAAGGTGTTCTCAGTCTAACAGTGCCTGTCAGCATACGCTGCAATTCAACTACTGTGCACTGCTTGACTAATACTGAATGTGAATCACTGTGGCTGATCTAGGACTGGCCTAGTTGGGCATTGAGAATGACAGCTTGTTGATTTGTACTTTGTAGACCTCCATAGATGATAATAGAGAAAGGTCTACACAAGGGAGCCTGTCGTCTAGGCCTACTGAACTTGTTTTTAATTTATTTGGAGAAAGCTTGGCCATGTTATGATATGATCTAACTCAGGTTGTGCTAGATTTCGATCTGATTTACTTTAGGCTTACCACGTCTGCGGTATTCATGTCTACTAAATGATAAATTCGTTATCCCCTGTTTGTTCTACGCAATACGGAAATACCTATGGTTGGGTGCCGTATCACATTCGACCTACGGTCTAATGTGATACAGCACCCAACCGTAGGTATTTTTTCCGTATTGCGAGAACAAACAGGGGATAACTAATAGTAACCTGTAAAATATTTAACTCTACATTTTAAAAATTAAATTGAACTTATAAATCTTACACAACGTACTCTGGTAGGGTTAGTATAGATGAGGTGACATCAATGTTTACAATCACAAGTTAACGCCTGGTCTACTGACATGTTAGAGGTGCGAAGAGTATGGTAATGCAGTTACAGCATTCACTAACCTTATCACGCCTGATTGAGCGCGAATTTTAAAAGCACAAAGCCTGCAGATGTCACGCATATGCCAGGCAGTGCTTTGTTCGTTGCCGGCGTTGGACCGTCATAATGTCAACTATCTATAGGTTTCCCAACTTAATTTCACACTTTTGCAATTGACTGCAGTACAAAAGACAATTGGAATTAGTTCTTAAAAATCGGAGTCGCGGAAACGCATAACCAATTTCATTATTCCGTCACTGATATTCATTTTTTGGTAATTGCATTTAAAATTAGTTCATTTAAATATTCTTTTTTAATGTATTAAAAAAAACAGTATTCAAATAGTGCCGGTGCTTTTCTTGTTCTCCTGTTGTGTACTTGAATACCCATGCGTTCAACACAATTTTATCAATTTTTATTTTTCAGGGCCTATTTTGTTCCGTTGTTGTAAATATCAATATACATCCTCACAAAAGACAATTAAACATTGCCTAACTAGCATGTGGTCCAGTGGATAAAGCGCCCGACTCGCACCCCAAAGGTTGTGCGTCGAGCCCAACTGAGGCCAATGTGTTTCGCCCTTGAGTAAGGCGCTTTACCTCAAGTACTCCTCTCTAACCAGGGTATAAATGGGTACCGCATTATTCAATGGGGAAGTAACCGACTCGCTGTAGCGGAGGTGTAGCGATCCCCCAACAACAACATTATATGGTGGAGTCTTGCCCAATCGCTTCGAAAGAGAGATGGGCACTCCGTTCCTGTGTAAAGGTCCGGCCCCTTTTTACTTCTGTTGGTAGATTGGCTGAATGTTTTTTTTCTTGAGGGGCCCTGATGCAAATCCCTTCTCTTTATTTATCGTGCCTTTCGTCGTCTTTTATCAAGCGTCTGCCAGCCAAGAAGCATCTTTGTCACACTTCTCTTCTGTCTTTCCCTTGTACAGAGTCATACTGTTTTTCGCTGGGTTCCTTCCAGCTTATCGATGTCACTGTTTTTGTATGATCCCCGCGCACAGCTACCATACTCTCATATGGGTCTGACAAGCGGATGCTGACTGAGCCTGACTCTTTAAACTTCCCTTGAGCAGAACAAGAGATCTCTTTTTGCAACACTCTATTTCATTTGCTTTTAGCAAATCCTTGGGCAATCTTGCTAATGTGTGTGGTTTCTGATTTGTTGAGTTTATCATCTATTTCTACAAGGTAAGGATGTGATGATACACTTCCAGCTTCTTAACGCAGAATGTATAGTCTTGTTATGAGGTTGGATGCATTAAATCCAATTGCCCATTTGTTCTGGCATTCTTCCTTCCTCGTTTTGTCATTCTTCATTGTGTTGTTGGTCAAGTATTCAATTCTACACACTTTCCAGATGTATAGGCAAAATAGTCATCTATAAACAATCTAGCCTTATTGTGCAATTTGTGTGGCAGATGGTTTATGAAGAGCAGGAAATCCAATGGTCCTGTACCTTGAGGTATACTAGAGAGAACTTTCTGTTGTTATGAGTCTCCCCCGTTTGCATATAACCCATTTAGTGCGTACAGTGAGGAAGTGCCTAATCCAGTGGTGAATTGGTCACCTATCCCATAGTGATCTAATTTTTGAGAAGTTTTCATTGCCAATTTTGTAAAATCCTACTGGCAAAGGCCTAGATACCAATGTACTCTTTCGCCTCTCTTCATGGTCTTCGCCATATCTTTATATGTAGAATAAGTGACTTAATATGCATATGTGACCCTGTTGAGTGTTATGCTCTGAAGCCATGCTGGTTGTCGACTAATAGGTGATGTTTTCCAGGGTGTTCCATTATGCGAGTATATGCGTATAATAATATATACAGACGGTCCCAATAAAACTATACAATCAACTAAAAATTATAAAAATATAAGCTGTGCACTTTTCGCCAGAGATGTTTTTTTACTTTCTTTGTTTATACAATATCCCAACTAAATCTTCGCTTTTATTCCATCCATGTGGATGGACCCTAAGCGGAGATAGTGTCAGTTGAAACACAACGATAAAATACCACTGGGCCAGTTTCACCTGAAGGTTCAAGAAACTAAAAGTATAAGGCGTGTAGCATCATTGTGGGATTAAACCCTTTTCAAACAAAAGAATATTTTACAGATCGGGGTGAATGTATTACATGCTTGGACCTAATCATATATTATTTGTCAGTGAAAGCGCCAGAAATTATTATGTTGTGGGTGAAATGAGGGACTCACTCTCAGAGGGACAAGTATCATGAAATCCCATGGAAATTTGGGGAATTTGACTGCTGAAACTAATGTAACAGCCTACAATCTGTTGAGGGACAAATGTGCGGACAACGCTCTAATGTGAGGGACAATTTACCCTTCCCCTATTCCCCACTGTGCCTCCAGATGCCAGGGAGGAATATGATGAAGAAAGCAGTGTTCAACAAAGAGTACCCAATACGAAAAGGCTTGTTGGTGTTCAAAGGTCGTAGTTTACTTTCAACAAGGGTGTTTTCTTATGGTTCTTACTTCTGCTGAAACCTGGAGTAAAGCTGAGACAACAAGACTGTTTTGAATTGAATTTCCCAATGCTACATGATTTATTAGCAATTGCGACACTATAAAAGTTTATAAAATATGTTAGATCAAAAAAAACAGCCTTTAGACCTACTTTTTATTTTAATTTTTAATAAAGAATGTCTTGAAGGTGATTTTCAATGGCAACTTTGATGATATCAGGATAGACGAACTGGCCCAAAGGTTTTTTGAACTGTCTCAGATAATTAAAGCCAGACATAATACCTATACCAAACCAACCCCCAAATTACACCATCTAAAAATCTCACGAAAGCTGGAACACTCCTAAAAAGAATCAGTAAAACTTCACTTGAGATTAACTTAAATTTTTGGCCCAAAAAATTAATCTTTGATTGTATAGGTTTTTTTTTGGACAGTCTGTATGGTCGAGTGTCTTGCAAACTTAGTGGTAAGTTTTAAGTGATTCAAATTCTTTACGACCGGTATTTTAGTATTTCAGTCGCGGGGTGATGGCATTGGCGGTCTTTGTTCTTTATTTCAGGTTAAGGGGGGGGGGGGTTATCCCCTTGCTAATGGGGGAATGTTTTTTTCCACTGCAAAAAGTGAGATATTGTAACAGCCATATGCGGTAAAGTCAATGGCTTTGAATACTTTTTGTTTGACTAAAATCCGAACTCTCGGTTCCGAAGATACGACTGCTCACAGTATCGCATAAAAACTTGGCGAAAAACAATTTGTCATATACTTTTCATGTATTATTAGTTTTTTTCAAACCCAGTGATAATTTAACAATCATTGTCCAAAATAAGTATAGGCGGGGGGTGTGTTCTTTTAAAGTTTTGTATTGAATTGTTAAATAAAATGACAAATATAAATGTAGCTCACTTTTAACATCTGCGATACATTTTTTTTATGTATTTCACATATTAATTTCCTCCCCTACTATATTTAACAATTATTTTACAAATAATACCAAAGTATTTATGCATCTTTTTCCACCAACTTTGATTCAAAATTATGATAATTACTACTACCATAAAAATGTCAAAACAATTACATAATTCTATAATAGCGCCCTCACGTAGCACAACCTTGAAAGGCTATAGCTGTATCAATATGACGTCAGCCCAGACATGTTGGTGGACGAGATGCATACATGCCACAGGACTACAATCCATTAAGCTGTCGAATGTATCCATGTTTAGCGATTGCCACAGGGATCATTGACATTGGAATGTATTGTAGTACTGGCATGCTTCGATCTGTCCACCCACATGGCCTGGCTATTGAATAGGTCTATATCTCAGTTTCGTAAAAAAGCGCAACATATCAATTTTCAAACAAACGTAACAAGAAAAACGAAAAATGGTATAGGAATGGAATTTGGCACAGATGTTAGGAAGAAGCGCTAGAAAACCATGTCTTCCGATTTTTGATTTCCCCTCCGGTATTAAGTTATTCAGTAAAAGGTGCTTATTGGCTAGTTCCTGGTTGCCATGGCAACAATTCAAAAATCAGAAATGGTTTCCTCCGGAAAGTCCCAGCGAACATTCTCCCAAACCCCATTATGTACGTCAAACGGTGTTTGAATTACATTTGTTCAAAAATTTAGCCAAGCACAGGCCTCGCATGTTACCATGGCAAACAAAGGTGAAATTATACCGATTTTGAAAGTTCATGTCAAGGCCTACTGATGGTATACGTATGTAGAGTGACATTTTGAGAATATTCGAAATCGGCTCCCGAAATTTCAAAATAACGGGATAACCCTCACCCTTAAAGTGAACAGGAGGAGATTTTTTTAGGATACAATTTCTCTCAAATTGCACATAATCGATTGTAGACCACCTACCAAGAACGTTCGAAGGGTTAATTGGAACACAAGTACAAAAGAAAACAGCAACCTTGTTGTGAACTTGCATGACTATCGTAATTATCCCCATAGGACACCGTGCTTTGACTTTCTGTCATGCACGACAGAAAGTACTTAACCATCATTATTATCTTATCATATAAAGACGGCGTTTCGGCTTATTCACTTCAGGTGTGATCTAATACATTGGAAAGCATTCCAAATGTGCAAAACCCGAGATCGAAAAAAATTGGGGGCGCTTCTTCTGGAAATCTCCTCATGTCTCTTTAAGTTGGATGCCATCATGATTCCAGAGCTGCGGTCCGTTCACGGAGCCCTCAGCTTTGGAAGGTTGATGGGCTTGCCAACTTTTTTCCTTTTTTTAAACTGTAGTTATATCGCATGTGACATATTTTACTGTGGTTTTAGAATGTTGTTCATAAGTTTGTTTAAACTTGTATTTTTATCTACGTACTTTCTCTCTTTGTGTAAAAAAGCCTTGTACCATTGGATATGAAGGTTACGGGTTCGAGAGCCCCGCTGTGGCCAATGTGTTGAGCACTTGGGCAAGGCACTTTACTCGCTTGCTTCGTCGACCCAGCAATATCGGTAGCTGTTAGGGGAAATATTACAATCTATAGTAGATGTAGATACCAATTGATGGTAGAGTTATGTGCGGAGTTTGGACTTCGTCCATTACTCAAAATAGGGGACAGAAAGACCCAGAAAATCTTCGATTTCTTCGCGCAACAATACAAAAGAGAATCGGATTGATATTGAAAAAGAAACGGCCAACAAATAAGTTACGTTACGCTGTTAGTCCAGTCAATACTGATTTTATACTATTGTATGCATAGGGTGTCTACCGGTACCCCAGAATTGGTTTTCAAACATGTTTATACCAAAACATGTCAAAACTTGAGAAGGCTTCAGTCACCTGTGGTTTACAATGAAGAAACTTTATTTCACTATTCATTAAAATCAGCTTTAACTGCTTTCACTGAAATTATTCCTGGAATTAGTTTGCGCTTTCTTTGAACATTCTAGGGTTTATGGCTTTGACTATTGATTGGGTCTGTAATAATGGCCCAACCGCTCAGGGTTGGCTACAGCGCACATCATACCACAAATACACGGAATAAAGTTTTTATATACCAATCTCCTCAATTATACCTCACATACCAAAAAAGTAGAGAGAGAATATCCACTATCAACTGGAATCTAGTAAAAGTGCTGATAGGATTGTGCGCTTGACCAGCTGCCGACCTAAGCGAATTCATTGTGACGATTTCCTGATGGCAGCAGCGTAATAATAATAGGCAACAGCGCTGTGAATTTGATGAAATGGCGCTTTATAAAAGCCAGTGTATTATTATTATTATTATTATTATTATTGTGTGATGGGAAGGTGCAATCAAAATGCGTTATTATTATTATTATGACTAGGCGGTCCCCGGTTCGCGATCACCTGGCTTGAATGACCCGCCATCAACAATGACCCCCAAGTTCATGTCCATACACCACGTTTACCCTATTTGACCTCCTTTGACCTTGAATGACCCCTGATGACCTTTGATCCACTAACAATACAAACTCGGTCTTTCGGACGGTCAAGGGGCATCCACCACCAAGTTTCAAGAACGTGCGACCCTAGGTCACCGAGAAAATAGACGCGGTCGACAGACAGACACACTGACAGACCACCGGTATAAATATAGATTATTATTTCAAATACTTTGAAAATTTATAGAGGTAAGTTTGAGTGATTCCTAAGAGCAACGTCTCATCTTCTGTTCTGTTTTCAAATTTGTGATATCTTTATCGGGGAAGTCTGGGTCTGAGTCCAAACATGTTCAAGTAACTAGCTGGACACTTTACCCTTTCGATCTATGCTTGGACCGGCTCCTAACTTTCCAAACACGAATTGGAATGTCAAAAACAATTACATTCGTGACCACAACCAATAGAGAGAAATATTCTTAAATAGTAAGTCCTTATTAAAGGCTGGTATCCTCTCTGTTTTTAGTGATAAAAGTTCACCATTAAAGTAGCGTTGCAGTTCAATTATGCTATGTCTTCACAGAGAAGACTACAAAATGACGCATGCAGTCCGTGTATTGTAAGGGTTATTTTCATACAGTACACCGGGTGATGCTTCTCTTATCTCAGCAAGGAACGCACGCTGTTGATAGCAACCGACTGCATGCAGGTATTATCAATTGAAAATTGGTTCCATACGTCTATTCACCACATGAAAAAAGGAATGTTATTAATTCTGCATTATTCATATCTGGCAACTGATCACTAAAATGCCGTGCCAACTTTTACTGGATTAATAGCGGAACCTATCACCTATCGCCCATAAAGATAGCAAGGATTACAAACGAATTAAAATCGGTTAACTGCAGATCACGGGATAACGCCATGTTGAAAACAACCTGCACATTGACACACCTTTTTAATACGCATTGCATTCATCAACCTCAATATAATTTCACGTAGCTTTGTGTTCACAAAAAATTACTGTACGATATCAGTAGCAAAATCAGTCAAGACGCGGGTATATGCCAGTGCTTTTACATTACAATACAGGCATTAATGTATCGGCGCGGGCGCAGCGCGCGGGCGCAGGCGCCGACATACAAATGCGGACTCGGAATTATATGGTAGGCCGTTGCATCTAAAATCATGTTTTTATGGGGTATGGCCTGAAACCCAAATCGGCCATTCTGTCCAAATTGGTCAAAATAATGATTTGTAAACAAAAGTGGACACTTGGCTAGGTCAGGAGGTCGGGGGGGGGGGGGGTAGGACATGCCAAACCTAGTAACAGCAACAAATCTACCCAACTTCCCTTAACCGGGGGGGAAGGACGCCCGATTTTCGATACTGGAGTGGGATTTTGGAGGTGCCAGGCTCTGTGGAGCTCTATGCCGAAAACTCCTAAATCGGCATTAATATTGCCTGATTGATTCTCAAAAACCGTTGGTGAAATTCATTCATTTTTACCATACGGTAAGAAGGACATCAATTTAGCAATTCTGTTCTGCGAACTTTAGTTCGTAGAAGAAATTTTGAAAAAAATGAATTTGAAAATTCAATTTTCGCGCATCTAGACGGCTAGAACGTTATTATTCAAATTTAGTCTCAAATTTTTCTCGTTAATGGGGTCCTACCACCCTATTGAATCCACGAGGTCCGAGCACAAACGTATACAAACGCACACAAGGACTACGGCGCTCATGCAACGTATACCCGACGTATTGACAAGATCTGGCTCGACGCGCAACTTTTGCTCAAATTTCCTGATTTGTCATAGTTTATCGCATTTTTTGTGAAATTAACGCATAGGATTCGTTTAAATGGTGTGGATTTTGCAGTAACCGTTTTTCGTTCGCACAGTTTTATGACAGAAAATGACCGTATCATGAGCCTTTAAAACACCATAGAATCTATATACATGTTTATTGGGCATTATATAAGTGCTAAGTTTCCTAGGGATCCAACTAAATCCGACCATGCCCCTCTGGGCGTCACCAGAGTGCTAGTCCTATTCACAAAGACTTAACGGTAGGAGGGCGCTCCTCCTACGCATATCGGACGGTCACACACAGGCTTGATAAAACGCTAGCCTGGTCAGAATTTTAATTTTAAAATGACCGTTTATTTGGAAATTTCACTTTTTGCAGCGAGTTAATCCACTACCCTCTGGCGATTTTGACGTCCAATATTGTTTTTTTCCTTAAATTTACATGATATTACTCCTTTTGGAAAAACGAGGTTTAAGTGCCGATTTTGTAATGTCACTGAGACAGAGACTACTGCCATAATAAATGCACGTATCAGTTCCACAAATTACCGTTGGAAATCCCAATGCCCAAATTGAGCAGATCTGTCTTAAGTTTCCATAAGGTTTTTTGGATGGTTCCCGGTGTTTTTTGGCCTGCTTTGTGTTCAATGGTTGATAGCATTGCCTGGTCCTCGATTCAACTATTTTGGCTTCAAAATGGTCAAAATAATGATTTTTAAGAAAAGTCCACTCTTTTCAAAAAAACTTTCAAACAAGACTTCCACGTTTTCGAAGTCCCGTACCCAATAAATCCTGCGTACGGCCCTGCACGGAGCGGAGGGGTTCCCCCCCTAAGAAGTTGGGGAATTACAATTGAAACCTGAATTTTGCCATTTTGAGTAACATTTTATTTGTGTATTTGTGCTACTATTTTCGGAGTAAATCAACCATCTTACCCTATATACTTTCTATGTGGGGTTATTGACAAAACTGCTAACTTTGCCTACCATAAGTTTTGCCAATTCACAAGTTTAATTTCTTTGGACCTCCACAATGTCTGGGCAGGTTTCCGCTTACCTTGTTGTTTGAGATTTGTGGTTTGGCTTTTCTCTGTCACTGGTTTCCTCGGTGGCTATTGCTGGCTTGTCGCTGGTTGGTGTTGTAGGTTTCTCTGGTCTAGGATGTTGTACTGGCGCTGGCTTGGTGGTTGTTGTCTGGCTGGATGGTCTGGTAGGTGGACTGGTTGACTTCACTGGAACTGGAGACCTGGCTCAACTGGTTGACAGTGCTGAGCCATTGATGATGAATCAACTCTAGGGACCTTGTTTGCTTCATATGTGGAGATTCTGAGATCTCGTCGGTTCCTGCGGTACTTTCTTCCACTGTACTCAACAACACAAGATCTTGGTGTGTTGTGATGTTTAAGAACTGTTACCGGTAGCCATTGTTTAGATCCTGGAAGTGTGACATTCTAACAGGATTACCTGGCTTTAGTGGCAGGAAGATCTTGACCAGCTTTTCTGTCATAGTACTTTTGCTGCGTAGCTTTTTTCTTTAGCATTACTCTGTTTGACATCTTTGATGTCAACTGTCTTTGTAGTCTTTGGCTTTGCCACGCCGGGTACACTTGAAAGCTCAGTCCCTTTCAACATTGTTGTTGCGGTAATTTTTATTAATGCTAAATGTTTGTCTTTGAATTCCTTTCTTCCATATATGTTTGACTGTTTGGACAGCTCTTTCTGCCTCACCATTGGATTGTGGATATAGAGGCGATGATGTAGTATGCTCTATTTCATACTCACTGCAGAAGTCCTTCAATATCTTGTTGAAGAATACTGTGGACCGTTGTCTGATCTCAAATTCTCCGGTATGCCATGACGTGCAAATTGGGACTTTAGTGTCTCAATGGTTGTAGAACTGCTTAGATCAGAAAGTTTGTCTACTGCAATGAAGCGAAAGTAGTAGTCAATGGTAAGCAAGTATTGCTCTCTTCCCAATCAAAAATATCAGAGGCAACTTCCATCCATGGTAAGTCTGGGAGTGGTGTTGGTTTCACTGTTTCTTTGTGTTGTTTATTCTGGTATGTTTGGCATTTGGCACAGTCTTCTACCATCTCTCAATCTCCGAGCACATTCTGGGCCAAAACAAGGTTTCTCAGGCTCTTTGTTTGCACTTGGTGATTCCCTGGGGTGACTCATGTATTTGTGGCAATATATTTTGTCTTAAGCTTGGTGGAACTACAATATTCATGCCTTTGTAGACTATTCCATCTGATACTGCGAGTTCATCACGAAAACCATAGTATTCTCTGGTGGAGTGTGGTGTCTCACGTCTGGTATCAGGTCAACCTTTCAAGATCATGGAGTGCAAATCATTCAGCTCATTAGCGGTGCGTGCTTGGAAATCTTGATGACGAGCCGGAGTTACTGCTATGAACTGTACCATGTTGACCATTATCGGTTCACTATCCTGGTTCCATATCTAGGAAGGTTTGCTCGGCTTTAGACATCTCCAATAGGAATGTCTGATCCTGTTTTGTACTGTACATCAAGATCAAGGCCTGTAGTCTAAATAGCTGTTTTGCAATCTCATTGGCGCTGACAGAAGTGGTTTTGCAAATATCGATTGCAAAGGTTAGTGATCACTTCATCTTTCAATCGGTCTGCCAAAGATGTAGTAGTGAAACTTCTTGTAGCAGTGGACAATTGCTAACATCTCTTTCTCGATCTGTGCATAGCTTTGTTCTATATCTGTCATCGCTTTAGAAGTATATGCAATGGGGTTTCCATTTTGCATGATTAACTCCTCCAAGGGAAAACTACTTGCATCACACTGTATTGTGAGCTCTTTGTTTATATCTTAGTATGCTAACACTGAATGCAGGAGTGCAACGCTTCTTCAGCTGTCAAATCTTCTTGCTGAGGCTTATCCCAATGGAACAGGAGCCCTGTCTTGTACTTCTCTTAAGGGTGTATCAACCTCACTCAAGTTGCGCTATAATATAAACTTGGACAGATAAGGGACGGGAATCCTAAGCTCTCTTAACACCTTCTTTTTTTCTTCTTTCTTTCTGTTAAGTCGGTATGACACAAAGAGTGTCGAGGACGTGTCGAGGGTCGTCCAACAAGAATATCATTTAAAAAATAAGTCTTTAGAAAGAGTGCAAAAAACAAAGTTTCTAGGTATGCTAATCGATGAATGCCTCACATGGAGGCATCATAGTGATTGCTTAGCCAAAAACCAATCTCAAGAAATATTGGTGTCATGAACAAGTTGAAAACATTCTTGCCAGAACGTATATTATTATACTCTATATTGCACTTTAATTTTACCTTACATAAAACTATGGTGTAGAATATGGGGAAAAATCCTGTAAAACTATCTAGAGAAATAATAAAACTTCAAAAATGGGGCCGGAAATAAGAACTATATAAAACAGTCACTACGAGCTCCATACTGACTCACTCTTTCAAAAATAAATGTATTAACTGTAATGATAGGTAATATTAGAACTAGGCGTGTTTATGTTCAAGTATCAGTCCCAAGACTTGCCATCGCCTTTAGTACATATTCAAAAAACGTTCTGATGTTCATAACTACAAGACAAGATATGCTAAGATTTTAATTTAACTAAGAATAAGACACGTTCTCTGACCAGTCAGTCCGAACCAAGGGTTCCTATTCTTTGGAATGCTCTTGAAAATGAACTTAAAAAATCTACTTCGTAAAATGTTCCGCCAAAAAGCTAAGCAAAAAATATTATTTCTAAATATAATTAACTATATGTGCACCGTCCTTGTCTTGTCTTGTAGTTTTGTGTTTATTTTTGTTTTTTTAATTGATTATGATATATCGTAATCGTAAACAAGGGAAAGGCTACTGTACGGGCATCATTGGCCGTATCAGCCTTTTCCTCCATAAAAATGTTTCTTAGATTGTTTGTAATGTCTACATGTAGAGCTTTATGGAAATAAATTATCAAATGTCAAAAGTCAAAGTCAGACGAGCGCATCCCACCAACTTGGAGTCATTATCTGTTTCAGTATGGGTCTGGCATTGATGCCAACTTCCTTGTTGACAATTTGTAATCATTTGGAATCTGGCTTTCTTTCCTTCGATCCTCAAGAAATTCCCATAAGCTTTTGGATTCATTGGGGTGACCTACGTTCTGTGGTAGTTGTTCAGGCCAAATCTGGCGGCCTTCCTCTGTACAGCTTCAAAAGCTTGAGGCACATTTCTTGTAGGGATCCCACATGCACTGGGCATATTCCAGAAGGGTCTTACCAGATCTGGTATGCAAACTCTCTTTATTCCCTTGTACACAAGCGAGAGATCCTCTTGAGGAAGCAAAGAATTTTTGTGGCTTTGGCGGGGTGGTTTTCTATATTTTTCTTAGAGTGGTACCATTTGAGTTGTTGTCTAAATTCCACGCCATCAAGTACGGATGAGAAGAGACCTCTTGATGGTCCCAAAAAGGTATAGTTCTATATTCAGGCGGCGGTTTTTGGACGAAAATCGTCATGACAGAACACTTGATGGATCAAAGACATAGCCCATGTTATCCTGCCATTTCTTAATGGTTGAAGATCTTCTTGTAGACATCAAAATTCCTTGGATGACCCAGTGGTGTATAAGACGCAGTTCGTCTGCGAACAATCTGGCTGTACTATGGAGGTTTTGCTGGGAGGAGATCGTTGATATAGATGAGGAGTAAGTGGGGCCTGTGACGTTTACCTGGACACTGGAGTCCACATTAATTGGATCCGAGGCAACTCCATTACAGACAACACTCTGAGATCTTTCTGTTAGGAAATGGTTAATCCAATTCAGGATAGGTCCTCTTAAATGCCATGAAGTTCTAGCGTTCCTATGCAGGCCTTTGGTGGGGACACCTTGGCACACTGCTTTGCAAAGTCGAGTATTGCCATTGTGTGATAGTCTCACCCTCTCCAGATTCCGGTCAGGTCAGCAGGTGTGAGGAGTAAGCTGATGGGACCGGTGGTGGAATGTTTGGCTCTTAAAACCATGGATGGTTGTTTAAACAAGAATATTATTTGCTTCCAAAGATCCATTATGTGTGAATGGACGATGTGTTCCAAAACCTTGCTGACCACACTGTTAACGAAACCCCTCTGTAGGTGACGGCTCGGATTTGTCACCTTTTTTGAATATGGGACATATGTTTGCAGTTCTCCACTGTTGGGGGGAAAAACCCTCATCAATATAGAGCCTGAAACAAGCAGTGAGGACTGGACTTAATGCCTCAGCAGCCATCTTCTTTAGAATTCCACGGGGGAATCCAATCTGGCCAGTGTGTTCGCTTTATGGAGTTCTGAGTTGATTCAAAACTCACTCCTCATGAATGATTAATGAGAAAGTATCTAGTGTAGTGCTTTCCCCAAGTGTAGGAATAGATGTAGTATCCTCCTCGTAAGTACACTGCAATTGGTTACTCAAGGCTTCAGCTGTCAGAGCGTAGGTGATAATCGTTGTTCACCTTCAAGTCTGCAATTACTGCTTCCTCCTTACGGATCTTATTTATGAAGGAAAAAAATGCCTTTGAAGATCATTTGAGTACAGGAAGTAACTGTGAAATCCCTCTAGCTCTATTAAGCCCCTTCTGACAGATTTATTGAAATCCTTGTATCGTCCAGTGATCTGAAGATTGGATCCTTTAGCTTTGTTGTACAGTCTTGCTTTTCCTGCAAGTCTCTGTGTTCCTTTCAAACCAAGGTAGGTTACGTTCTGTTTGTGTCACTTAGTCTAGGAAAAAAAAAAAACTAGAACGTGTTATTCAGGATTCTCTAATCTTGGATCCAAGCATCCAACTTGCTTGGACCTGTTGTTATGATCTTGTGGCATGTGACATCGGGAATTGCTTGCGTTTACTTTTATCTCCCCAACATTGGCTTTATGCTTAAGGTACACTTTACTGGTGGCCTTCTTATCTTTTTGAAACAATTTCAAGAGGTATGTACTGCGTGATGGTCACTATACATGGTATGACAGTAACTTCTTCAACTATGGACCTGTTGTTAGTCATCACTAAGTCAAGAATACTCTCTCCTCTGGTCGGGTGTTCGACCCAATTGCTCCAACCATTATTCGGGATGCGACTGTAGCAGAATCAGCAGTTTCCGTTGAGCATAGTTGTTGATGAGAATGGATTATCCATTCCATTAATGTTGGGTGATTCAAGTCACCTTGTATACTGACGTTTCCCATCTTGCTCCGGCTATTAATGAGGTCGAGTGGTTTGCTGACATCGATGCCGGTGTTTTGGTCAATGTCGTCATGGCTTTGGTTTATATACAGACCAAGAAGTAGGGGTCGTCCCCCGGGAGTCAATTTGACACCAAATCATCTCGCTTTCATTCTCCAGGTCGAGGACGTTTTGGTTTAACTGGAAGATCCTGTTTGTGTATGCAAAAAAAGACACCACTGCCTATCATCGGTCGTGTTTCCTGTAGATGAATACCTTCAGGTAAGAAATTCGGCACTGTGGATGACGACACCAACCACGTTTTGTCCCATGTATAAAGTCAGTTGCAGCTCGTCTATAATTGCTTCCCATTCACCTCTCTTGTTCATACTATTTGAACGTTTATGTTAAGAGTACTAAAGCTCGTAGTTGCTTTGGGTCTGTTAACCTTGGTCTTAGTTTCCTGATGAGTACTATGGATACTACTCCTGATCACTTGCAGAATCAGATGACTCGCTTAGTGTAGTGTAGATAGAAAGAATGAATCGCCAAAATCACTGCTTCGCAGAGAGGGCACATCCATTCAAATGAAGTATCAATCCGTCATTTAAGTTTTCATTGTTCATGCCCCCACATAAGTTGTGAGTCCAAGCCCACATTTGTCACAATCTAGTCCACGTAGTTGGCCAATCTCATGGACGTCGTGCACGGGGTACAGTGTGATGATGCCACAATCTTGCAGAACCATAACTTTGCCTGATGTTGCTGCGCTATATGTAATGTTTCAATACCACTTGCAACTTGCGGGAGTGTGTGCACAATCTCCACATGTAACCCATCTCCTAGAATTGGTACCCTGTCTATTGCAGTATGCACAAGGTTTAGCATGAACTGTCCCCTCGTCATTCTGGTAACATGTGGGTAGTAGGTCAATATTAAAACGAATGAGATGTTATGCAGACACACTGGGCTTTATTTCTACATCGACAAAAAAACTAAAACTAAACTAGTAAATATCACAAAGTCACAATGCCACTCAAATTAAATTTTAAAAGATGTAAAATACTGCCGATTACCACATAATAATGATGCGCTCCACTAATCGTCGGCGAACTTCACTGCAAACTCCAATCACTGCTGCCACATCAAACATACACTAAAACTACACTGTGCAATGTCAAAAATTACTTACTGGAACTTGAAGTTACTTCACACAATGGCCCGTATGCATAAAAAGTAGTAATACTATTTACTTAAAAATGTAAGTATTACTCAATTTATGCTAAAGGTATAGAAGCTTTAACTAACAGCTTTTACTACTATCATTTGCTCAACAACCTTTACTTGAAAAGTAGTAAAAAAAACTTCAATTGATATGCATAAAACCAAGTATTTACTAGAGTTTTTCCTAGTAGATGCTTGAAATTCCAAGGTAGCTACAGAGCTACTTTGGCCGTATACTAATACATACGTGTCGATAAAATAAAGATCAGAGCTTTACGTATAATGCATTCCTGTGCTCATTTATTTGTGTAGTGAAATTACAGGAAAGGTTATTAATTCAAATCTTTGTGAAGTTGGTCCTCCACATACAATGCACAAGGCATACCAAAAAAAGAAACATAATTGTCAGACAGCTGTGGGCAGATGAAAAGTCTGTTGATTTACTGGTGAAGCATATCTCAATTACATCTTCTATATGATTTGGGAATGGCCTTTTTGCAAGGGTTCTCTATAGTCTGATGACCACAATTATTTACTGAGTTCATAGTAAACTACTAGGCAAGTACTAGCACTTACTACGAATTAACGTAAGGTTATGCATACCAAATCTAGCATATTGCTTTAATTTTAACTTGACAAGCAAATGCTTTACTTTTACTATTCACTATCAGTATTTCTATTTTTTTATGCTACGGCCCTATATCAAAAACTCACCTCCTCGTCTCTTAGTCCATTGTATTTCGACGGCCGATACTGCTTCCGCTGGATACCACACAAAGTTCGCCTGCTGTGGTGAAAAATACCTGATGCGACGAGTAATAATACAACACGGTGAGCTTATAACGTGACCCCACATGCAACATGTACAGCCTGTAATTGTAAACAAATAATGATTGCGCGAAGAGTTTTAAAACCCAGTTTAAAATTCAAATTCCTATCGGAGAAGTACAAAAGTTGGCACTCATCCTATCACTAAATACCACACACCTCAATAAACTTATCCAACGTCATTCGTTGCATGAAGAACACGATGAAAAAAGTAATTTTGGATCCTTCCCGTTTCCCCTCTCGTCGAACGGCGGCAACAAGAGGCTGTCAAATGGCGACTCGTTGACTCGGTCCTTACTCGGAAAGGATCGTAAGGGCGGAAACCACAAATTAATAGTGCACACAAAATGCATTACAAACACTATTTACTTGCACTTCTATTGAAAGTCCACCAAATACATTGCATGAAAACCACAGACTAAATTAATACGCTTGTAAAATATGCTCTCTGCTCCTCTAACATTATAATTACATCTGGTAAAATCTCCGTAGAACGGGGTAGTGTACTGCTGGTAGTGGCCAGTTTATATAGGTTACACAAAGTCAAAATGTAAAAACTATTCTAGTTGCACCATACATCATAATCTAAAATTATGTTAAAAAGGGAATTTAACTATCCCACTTAGCGTGATTTCTGGATAATCTTCTCAGGTCGCTCTTCTTGAGTTGTAACATCTGCTCCTCTGCTCCGCTGCTCCACGGCGGTTGTCCTATCATAAAACGAGTTCACATACAAGTAACTATGAAAATCCAAATAAATGTGATGAATATCCCAACAAATACGACAAGGAGGATCTATTGAGATCGAGAATGAAGGATGGAGGGTGAAGTTCTACGGCAACAAAACACGAAAAATCGCGGAAAATCTCCTATCTCGGAGCGATTCCAGAAACACGTCCGACACCTACCGGTGATGAACCGCATATGGTTAGCCTTGTTATACACTATCTCAATTCCATGGACAGTTACAAAACTTCAACTCACTCACGTAATTCAAAGATGCTGTCCAGGATTGAGTCTGATACCAGAATGCATCAGGTCAGTACGATGTTAACACTAACAGGACACAAGCAGATCATTTTAACTGTTGTCCCTGGGAATCGATAGTTATGTTGCTCTTATGCACACAATTATCAATCAAGGTTACAGATAAACAAAACCATTGTTTCAGTATGGAGTATGACCTGTCATGGTTTTGCATTACAGTTACACATGTGGATGGAGGAAGGAAGGGTTTTTAATTAAAATGAAACATAAATTGACAAAATTTCAAAAGTTCTTATCGTCTTTAGTCTCATCGCTTTCCATTTTTAGTTATCAACACTGATCACTTCCTTAAAGCAACACATATTTGCCAGCAGAGAGCAAATCACCAATACATTGCACTTATGGCTCAAACCCAGGGGAAGGGGGGGGGGGGGGTAGGTGGACTTAATGCATCATGTGCAAGCATACTCAACATAACATGGGGTTTGATTGTGTCGTATTCATTTTTTAAGGATGAAAAAAAATCCATTGAACATTTTCAACCACAATCCTAACCACAACATATCACACCTGTGGTTTTTTTAACTCATACTTCAGTTATTACGTCAATCGTGTTAGCGAAAAGGGACAAAATTATCCATTTAAAAAAATCCATTTTTTTGACAGCACTCCCTATTCCTTGCGTTCTCAATACGGCGTGACTACGGTTAATACGTTGTTGCAGTGGTCAGTAACTAAGGGTCCCGTAAGTTAACGTACGTTAAAATGTGAAATTACGACCTGGATAAGCGGCCAGACTAATTTTGAAATCCTGAATATGGTAACAATGTGTTTTGCGCTGTCCATACAGGTGAATAATTAGTTATCCCTCTGGTTTGTTCACCAATCCGGACAAATAGATATGTTTTTTTTTTTCCAATATCACATTAGGCGATTGAAAATATTATTTTATAAATTGTGTGTTATTTTGAGCAATTTTAAAGATTTCTCACGGGAAAAATACTTTTTTAGTGGAGAGCGTAACACCCAAAAGCTAAATTTTAGTAGAAGACTTTGTTTTTGCAATACTGATCAAGCAACTGTTGATTATAACAAGTCAAGCTAAGTACTATAAATAGCCTGTTTTTTTTCAAGCTTTTTGTTGCAAACAAAACCGATTTCAAAAATAGGTAGTTTTCCCATATGTCATTATGTAAGATGATGCAATGCAATGATGTCATTTAAGTGCGTTTCAATTGGCTAGTTGTAGCTATGGTTTATGCATGATACGCTGTATGATTATTATTGAGATAGCCGAATCTAGATGTGAATTATGTGCCTCACTGCAGACGCTTTTGCCACCAGTATACCGAAGTGCTAGCTAGTTTATTAACACCTAAATAGCTCATTTTTTATTTGAATGGAGTCCTTATAGGTCACATGTCATTCAATAAAAATCATATGTTTTCTCGACACCAGCTTTAATAGTCAAGAAATCAGTTCATGTAGAAATATCCTTGCAAAATATAAACAATACAAATATTTATTACACGTCACGAAATGGGCTTTGATTTTATTACAAAATTGTATTTGTTAAAATCATCGGATAATTACTTACCACCAAAATAAAACTCCTAAAGCAAGAAATGTTTAATATGCACTATCTTTGGCAAACTAATTGTTGAATCATACAAATTTGAATTTGGAAGCAAGTATCAATGTGTCGGTAGGACTTTGCATTTCATGATACTTCAAGACTGTAAAGCGCTCTGCTCCAGTTTGCTGTACGTTAGTTTTCTCTTCCAACAGTATGTTGAATGTTATAAACTTTATTTAACATTTAGTGCGGGGGGGGGGGGGTCCATAGGGTCTATGCGCTTCTTCTCATAAGAAATCCTAAAATGTCCGCCCGTTAATGAAATAATATAAGCTTGTGGTCCCTAGGAACCCCCCCCCCCCCTTAGGCACCAACGGGAGTGTAATTTTAAATAGATGTGGTACTATGCAGGAAACAAATTAATACATAAAATAAATTCACCCTTAGTGCTGAAAAGACGCGATTCCATCATCGAGCGACTGCGCTGTACAAACCTATTGCAATAAGACTTCCCCCACAAAAATACAAAAGAATGTACAAAATGGTAATTTTTGTTGTTTAACATATGTAAATTGGCATTCTAGAGCAATATAACCATCAAAATGATTTGCAATGTGTATGCTGTGGAAGCAGGCCGCGGAAACATCCTGTTACTTTTTGAGCGATTTAGACGCATTTCGAAACAATTATTTGCCCCTAGTTTCCAGACGATAAACCTGAATCCATTATATTGCACCTTTCGCCATGTCTTATGCCCCCTCAAGGTGGTATGGGTTTTGCATTTGAAAATTCCATCGGGAAGTGTGTCTTGGTGGGGGGTCCATGGCAACCAACGTGAAAGTGAAAACACCTTAGGCACTTAAGTGTTTAACACTTACTGCAATATTGGGTTTGCACTTCCGTAGTGCGGGGGGGGGGGGGTCTCCTAGGGACCTTCATTATATATCCACTTTCCCAAAGATTTTTTTATGAAATCCACCCATGTAGAAAGGATTCAAAGACATCAACACTAAAGAAATAAAAACTGAAATAAATTTTGTTCTTAAGAAATTTAAGGGGTAAAAACATTGATTTTAATTTTGCGTCAAATGGCCGAAAAGCACTAATTCTTTCTGCATTTTTCGACGCCTGATTCACCTAGACTTTTGCTGATAATTGCTTTAATTGGTGCAGATGAACTACATTTACCATATGAAATCCTTGCCCGGTAACCTGGGCTAAAGTGACCCAGATGAATTCCAATTATATTCATGAAAAGCTTGCAGCGTGACTTGAAAAGCAAACTCATTTGGCTAAAACGGTCATTCAAGTTTATTTGATTGTACTGTTCCTCTCCTTACAATACCTCCGCACCCCTGAGACTCCAATTAAGTTTTTAGATTTTTCGCACTTCTTTTCATTCGTTTCAAGCATTTATTCTAACCTTTGGCAAAATCTGCCCACAAAACCCCAAAAGACAATGAACCATATGGGCATCTCTACAAACTGATCGTGCTAAGTCCCAGAATTGGATCAAGTCTATAGTCAACGTGCGCTAATACTGAGCACGAGTAACCAGCGCTCGCTGTAAGTTTTTCTTATGAGAAGGCGTGAAATTCACGGGCAGTCGGACGCAAACCTTTCTATTTTTTCTTCATAAAACTTCCACATTTTGGAGTCTTGGAATGCTATTTGATAAATCCTGAGTAATCAGGGAACCTAGTCAACAAACTGTTTTGGCGATATGTGTGAAATTGATAGCAGGACAGCAGATAGACATATGACACAGTTTACTGGATGTCTGGATACGGCGTGCATGCATTGACGGTCCAGTATCTCTTTGTGTGTAATTTTATCGTGTAGTGACCTTACATCTATTACAAGGGCCGGCTGTAAAATTCAATTTACCCTGGCATTTGTAGATTTGTGTCGCTACTCATATACATCGATAGAGGAGACCCTGCCTTACACCAAAATCGTCACGGAAAGGGGCCAGGACTTCCGAGAAGAAGGTAAAGAAAATAATAAAAATAATATGAAAAATACAGATTATCAATGTAATTTGCTGTCAATTATGCACAAAGCCGCTATTGATTTTCCCAAGGGTATTAATCATACTCCCCCTGTCCAGGCAAGTGTTTAAGGACAACATAAATTGTCTCGTGCCATTTTTCGGTTTACTTGTATATTTAACATAGGTCCTACAGTAAACCGCTATATGATGTGTAAAAATTTTTTTTATTATGGCACCAATGGCCTACTATACTTTTCCAAGATTTTTTTTTTATTAATCATTTACTTTGTTTCTGCATTAGGTGTATTCATTATGGAAATCAGAAGCACAGTAACTCTATTAAGATGTTTCATTTTTTGTCATGGGCACTTCCGTTAGGGCAATAAGGGGGGCCTTATGGACCCATGCTAATTAACGCAAAAACACCGCGATGGATTTGAATTTTTTGCACCAATGCAAGCGCAACTAAAAGTTGACAATCCAAAAAAATAAAACTAAATATATTGCGGTGTTAAACAACGCCGGCCGAAAAAAAAAAAATGGGTCGCTAGGAGCCCCCTTAAGCAGTTAAGTGTTAAAGTCACGAACTTACTGATATACTTCCACATTGGGTAACTGTTTTCGCATCCTTTAGAGTTTCTTTATGAAGTTAACCCCCTTCTAACGAATTTTGATCATCTGTTCAATGTGAATAACTGAGTTATCTCTCGATGAAACATGTACATGATTTGAAAACAAAAAAATACTGGAAAGCCTAGTCTTTTTTCTTAATGTGATATTGTTTGTTTTTTTTAAAAAAACAAAACGACTTACTTACGGCGAGCATTCATTACTGACGCATTGTTTTGAAAACTCTAATGTCCGAACACGTAAAGGCACAGTATTGCCATAACTACGTGCCTGTGTCCAGAAACCAGGCAAACCATCAGATTTTCATGCCCCTGTTGTGTTCGACATGAAAAAGTCGCCTAAATTACGGCGACTTTCACGTTAACGGGTGCCACGCACCGCGTGGTAGGGTTTAGCGCTACGGCAGCAAGGTGCATTTTAAATGTGCATTAATTTACCACAACTAAATCTTTTTCCCGTGTACTGTCAAAGAGCGATTACCATTGGGGTCTGACGGGGAATCTCATCGGGCCGTTTTGTTTTTTTTTCTGTGGGGGGGGGGGGCAAAATGCCTCCCCCCCGTCTTGAAATTAAATATAATCACCCCTTTTCCCGTTTTATAAGAGAATAAAAGACGGGAAGAAGAAACGAGGGGAGGGGAAGGGAAGAATAAGACAAAGGGAAATTTGTCTCATGACACGCCACCATTTGTTTAGGCTTATAAAATGGAAATTAACTTAGGAATTACGGGACTCCGCCCACTGGAGAACCCGCCGGGTGCTTACGCTCCTGTACCCTGACTTGTCCCCCCCCTCGTACATAATCATCCCCAAGCGGTAACAGGAATTGGAAATCTTCTTGAGTCTTACCTGAGCCCCCCCCCCCCATCAAATCTGGCTACGACGCCGCATGATAGGGATAGAGATTCCGTTGTAAAACAAATTTTCTTGATTATCTCTCTGCATAAATTAATGTGAAGAAAGCAAAAATAACAAAACAATTTCAACATTTCTTTCATATTATTAATGGGTGGCTCATTAAGAAGCCAAAAATGGAAGTCTCTATCCCCACTCAAAGTTAGGGGTAACTTTAGCGACGTTTTCATACGAACACAAAAGGGCGTCCCAACCTTTTAGGAAATTTAAAAAATGGGGGGAATCTTTGATTTTTGGCCTTTTTCATATCACAGGCATGCTTAGACCCTCAACAGTACTACTTTTCTATTAGGTTCCCATAAAATGAAAAGGAGATTTTCACTGCATCACGGGCATTTTGACCCCCCTGAGGAATGAAAACGAAAGGAGTAACTTCCATAATGTTGGATTTTTATATTCCAACAGCTCTTCCATACAAATGTTATACTGATTTCAGTTGTGGAGATAATACACCATTTTACTTGGCACCTTTAAAGTGTGACCCATATTACACAAATTTGCTGAAGTCACAACATTTTGATGGGCTGCCATTCGAGGACTGAAAGGATCGAACTTGTGTGTTGTGACCTCCACTTATTACCAACAAAATATTCCTGATCAAAGTTTAGAGTAAAATCCAAGATGTATGGTGAATCCCTCATCTTCATTCATAACTGTAGTGGCGTAACATGTTGAATGGTTTTATAATAAAAACCGTTGACTTTTAGACATACAATGATTACATAACCCCATAATTTGGGCAATGCGCACACTTGGAGTGGCCTCACAACCTTCCATGGGGTCTAATGTTTATGTAGTTAAAGTCATAGTACTTCGCTCAAAAAGGGCGTTTACCCCCCCCCCCCCTCCCCCAAAAGGGAGGCTATGGCAATGTCAGCTATTCCGGCGTCAGTGGGAATTTGTTGTTTTACCAATCCATATATTGTTCATAGGACCTTCAAATAGTGGATTCCTTAAGAGTTTATTCTGTACATATATTGCCTACAAACCCTCCATTAGCTATAGAGGAAAAGTTTCTTTAAATGTTTTTTGTTCATACCCACGGAGAATGGCCCATCGATGAGGAATTTCGCGCCTGTTCAGCATACTCTCCGAGTATGTTTGAAAAAAGCTCATTCATGAACTTCTCACTATGGTTGAAACCGTATTTGAAGATAGATTTCATTTCGAAACAATCAGCCACTCATTTTAATGGTATTCAATCAACTCGAGATACGGAGGGGCATAACCTTAGGCTGTGTGTCAATACGTGTGGAGAGGCTAAAAATGACTATGGATTCCCAATATTTGGGACCCCTCCCATAAAATGACAGCCACTTTCCTGAGTTTTTATTTGTTATTTTTCATTTATATTTTGTTTTAATTTTATTTATTTTGATGTTGCTGTATTGATGAAGAAAAGATCATAATGCAATAGGTGGTCATCATTAGTTATCGGAAATTCCAGCAAACATCTATGGTCAGTTACTCTTTAAGGGTTCTTCAGGCGAAACAGTCGTCCAATAACCATTTCAGGAAGCCCACTCACTCAATCACAGATAAGGTATCCTAATTACTGGCAGCACACAGATGTATCACATGTCATCTATATTGGCACATACGACATCTTTGCATGTACACAAAATCAATCAATCATGTGAATTGCCATTTGTACTGTTTACTTCTAGGGGTTTCCGAACCCTTTTTGACGCAGGGGCCGCACTGGTTGAACCCACAACTATTACGGGCCGCAAACAAGTAAATCAGGGCTCTCAGTTTGGGTTTATGACGTGCCTACAAAAGTCTGAAGTAGACCCCATATCTACGCCAATATTTGCCTAAAAGGTACCCATAGCAATAACCAGAGATGCAGATTTCGATCAGCCTTTAAAAAACCAAATTTTCCATTTTGTTGACCTTTTTAGCAAATTTGGATAAAAAAATAAAAAAAAAACATTTTGTCTTCATTTTGAGGAA
>JAMKCH010008082.1:0-47625 GCA_023653785.1 Ophioderma brevispina
TAGTCGACTCGACACATTGATGATTTTTTTGATTTCTCAGAAATCATATATTCTTAGATTGGAAAGGGGGTGCTAAGCTGAAAATTGCGTACTCTAAGTAACTTCTGCCCAATCTTTCAGAATCTGCATCACAAACAAGTATCTTGCCCATGTAAAGTTACAGGCATTCCAAAAACACAAGTTTTAGGTAGGTAGCGAAAAATTATTTTTTTTTTCAATTTTCCAAAGGGGCCAGGTAACCATATCAAAGTCCAGAGGATGCTTAAATTGGTTGTATGTAAATATCTGGGTCAATATCTATTACTCAGGGGAGGAAACAGGCGAAACAAACTTTTAAATAAGGATATGCCGAGTGCCCGGAGTGGGTCCTACACAAATATTCTTTAAAAAGCGCCCCCTTGTGGTTGGGTGTTGACCTTGTGAACAGTTACTCAGGGTTATTGAAATTTACAACAGGAGAGATATATTTATTGGACCTTTATGTTGTGCCAAATTTCAGCAATGTGACTCAACTCATTCATGGTTTAACCATATTTCCATATATATACCAGTTAAGGAAAAATATAGCTTTCTATCAGAAAGTGCGGTGACCCTGTTTCTTAAATGTGTAAGTTATGGAGAATTGTGATTCTCATCTGACCTTGAAGGAGTGAGTCACATGCTGAAATTGACACCTTAAAAAGGTCCATTATATTCGCAGGTATAACATGCGAATATATATTTGTGCTCGTGCTGTTAGAGTTTCCTTCTTATATTCGCATGTGATAACATGCGAATATATTGTGCTCGTGCTTAAGTTCCTCCTCCTTTTTTCTTCTCTCCTTCTAAGAACAAGAACCAGAGCAGCCTCAGAGCCCAAATTTTACTGGTGATACCTTGGACCCCTGTTGTGCCTTTTTGGTATCTCGATCCCAGATGTCGAGTCACGGGCTACAGGGGGGCCAAATGTTAAAATATTAGGGGCCACCCATTAACTCATTAGAACCACAGCAGCCCAGGGCTCAAATTTGCAGGCTTATAGCCCTGGGACCCCTGATGTGCCTTTTGTGTATTCCGATCCCAGAGGCGAAGTTCAACGGCTACAGGGGGGCAAACGTTAAAAGGTACGGGGCCACCCAGAACGCAAGAACCACAGCAGCCTCAGGTTACAAATCTTGCAGGCTGGATTAGCCCTTGGACCTGAGGTGACTTTTGGGTATCCGATCCCAGAGGTCGAGTCGAAGGTTACAGGGGGCCCCAACAGTTAAAATGTAGGAGGCACCCATACACTCAAGAACCACAGCGGCCTCAAGGCTCAAATCTGCAGCACATACCCCTTGGACCCCTGATGTGCGGTTTGGGTATCTGAATCCCAGATGTTTAAAGTAAAGGGCTAAAGGGAGCCAAATGCTGGGAAAATGTGGGGCCAATCATAACTCAAGAACCACCACAGCCTCAGAGCCCAAACTTGGGTAATTGATAGACCTGGGCCTCTGATGAGACTTTTGGGAATCTTCGACCACAGATATCTAAGGTCCACATGCTCCGTGTCACATGCGAATATACCCGGGTTTGCTAAACACAACTATGGCGTCTAGTTTTAGTTTCTTCTCCGTGTTGATTTGATTTCCTTTTTTTCTTAAGAACGCTTACACGGACATCCATAACTCAAGATCCATAGCAGCCTCGGGGCCCCAAGACTTAATAGGCACTTTTAGCCCTGGGCCTAAATGGGCCCTTTGGTATCTCGACCACGAGGTCAAGGCGACAAGGCCACAAGGGCCAAATGTTAAAATCTAGGACATTTATAACTCAAGTGCCACGGTAGCCTCAGGTCCCAAATTTTGCAGCCTTATAAGCCCTTGGGCCCCTGAGGTGCCTTTTGGGAATCTCAACCGCCCCCAGAGGTCAAAGTTCAAGGGCTACAGGGGGGCCAAAACGTTAAATGTTAGGGGGCCACCCTAACTCCAGAACCACAAGCAGCCACGGGCTAAATTTTGCAGTCTTATGGGGCCCGTGGACCCCTGATATGCCTTTTGATGTGGCCTCCCCCATTTAGGGTCCCCCCCATACACCACCCACACACACACAAACACATAGATTCATGCAGTAAGCACTCCATGGTCGCTAGAAAAACCTTTGCCCCGCATTTTGTTTGGATTGAGTCCGTGCGTTGTTGCGCTCGATATAGCTACTACCGGTTAAGCGCGAACAGCGGGTTTTACTTCGCCCGTAAGCGAAGCACGGCTAGGTCCCGTATTTAGAGATTTCTTTCCTTCTTCTTCTTCCGATGTCTCCAACAAAGATGGCGCTCTGATGACTCACGCATCATGCCGCATGCACGGACTATGACCAGTGTCTATAATTTGTTCATAGATTTGAGATCAAATGGTGATGAATGGGTCATTTGTGATCATATCGTGATTTTATATGTCCCAGCGGATTTGCGCACAGTTTCTTCAAACTGCAATAGTTTCAGCCAAATTAAAACTTTGCATGTGCACAAGAAATCAGACGTGATTGAGTAACAAAACCAGCCCATTTTCCAATCAACGCAAAATGGCCTTCAAATCCATTTCTACTATTGCCAGTTTTCAACATTGAACCGCCTATATTATAACACAGTAATCCATCCATTACGTCGTCTGCTAGACCGCGTTCTGATAATAGGTGCGCGGTCTATCTTACGATTGGGTTGTAGAAAACTTACAATTTACCGGCTTTTTTTTTTTCCGATATATATCATGCGAATTCACAGCTTCAATTTGATACTTCCTAAGTCCAATAGTCGACAAGATATCGACTAAAACATGTTGGCCTGTGTTTTTAAAAAGGAGTACTTAGTATTACAAGATTTTTGCCTGAACTATATAGCTCCTTCCTCCCCCCCCATTGTTTAGCCCCCCCCCCCCGATATCGTTCAAGCAGTAAGGCACTTTTTTGCTTCGCTAGAACGATGCCGCATTTGTTTGATTGTCCCCGGTGCCGTTTTGCGCTCTATATGCTACCACCGGTTAAGCGCGAACCTGTTTTTATTTCAACTCTCGACCACAGAGATCTAGGGTCCACATGCTCCATGTCACTGCGCATATTACCCGTGGTTGCTTACACAATTGTGGCGTCTAGTTCTTCTCTTCTCCTTCTAAAGACGCTACAACGAACACCCATAACTCAAGAATCCCCCGAACCATAGCAGCCTCGGGCTCAAACCTGGTAGGCGATACGCTGTGCCCCGATGTGCCTTTTGGGTATCTCGACCCCAGAGGTCAAAGTGTCAAGGGCCACAGGGGGCCAAATTTAAAAATATAGGCTACACCTTCACTAGAGAACCATAGAAGCCTCAGAGCCCAAATTGTGCAAGGCTGAGAGCCCTTGGACCCCCTGATGTGCCTTTTGGGTATCTCGATCCCAATTTCGAAGTTCAAGGGCTACAGGGCCAAACGTTAAAATGTAGGGGCCACCCATAGCTCAAGACACCCCCAGCAGCCTCAGGTCCATATTTGTGCAGGCTATAGCCCTTGGACCCCTATGTGCTTTTGGGTATCTCGATCCCAGCAGGTGTCGAAGTTCAAGGGCTACAGGGGGCCCACGTTAAAATGTAGGGGGCCACCCATAACTCAAAACCACAGCAGCCTCAGGGCACTCACATTTGGCAAGGCTTATAGCCCTCGGACACCTGAATTGCCTTTTTGGGTATCTCGATTCCAGAGGTTAAAGTTTCAAGGTCCACAGGGGGCCAAACGTTAAAATGTAGGGGGCCCCCCCATAACTCAAGAACCAGAGCATCCGCAGGGCTCAAATTTTGCAGATATAGCCCTCGGACACCTGATGTGCCTTTTGGGTTTTCGAGTTTCCAGAGGTCGATCGAAGTTCAAGGGCTACAGGGGGCCAACGTTAAAAATGTAGTGGGGCCCACCCATAAATCAAGAACCACAGCAGCATCAGGGCCCAAATTGTGCAGGCTTAAGCCCTGGGACCCCTGATGTGCCTTTTGGGTATCTCGATCCCATAGGTGGAATTCAGGGCTACAGGGGGCCACACGTTAAAATGTAGGGGCCACCCATCACTCCAGCCACAGCGCCTTACAGGTCTCAAATTTTGCAGGCTTATAAGCCCTCGCACACCTTATTGTGCGTTTTGGGTATCTCGATCCAAGGTTAAAGTCCCAAGGCTACAGGAGCCAAATTCTAAAATGTAGGCGCCACTCCTAATTCCAGAACGACAGCAGCCTCAGAGCCCCAACTTGGTATACTGATAGCCCTGGGCCTCTGAATGCGACTTTTTGGAATCTCGACCACATAGATTCTAAGGTCCACATGCGCCATGTCACAGGCGACTATACCCGTGTTTGCTAAACACAAATGTGGCGTCTAGTGTATATCTATCTCTGTTGTAAATTTCATTACGCTGGAAGTAACTGTTCACATGGTCAACATCCACCACAACGGGGGCGCTTTTTAAGAATATTTGTTGTGGGACCATTTCGGACACTCGCATACCTTGTAAAAAGTTTTTCTGTAGACTGTTCCTCCTTTAGTGTATAGATTAGGCCCAGGTTTAGAACACAACTGAGCATTCTCTGGATCCTTGATATGGGCACCAGACCCCCTTGAAAATCCGCTAGCTAAAACTTGCATTTTCAGATGCTTGTAATTTCACAATGGAATGAGATACTCTGTTTTGATTTGCAGATTCTGAAAGGAATGGGCAAAAGTTACTTGAGTACCAATTCAGCTGGACCCATTCCCATTATAAGATAGGAGTCTTTGAAAATGAAAAAAATTGCCACTACGCGCGAGTCGGCAAAAAGGGGGGGTCCCCGAGTAATTTTCAACAGGTCGTAATTTTGAAACGGCTGGACTATTGAGCTTAATTTTCTGTAGTCATTATAGCCAGAGGAACAAATTTCAGGGACTTTTATTAAAATCTGAGGGAATCACCTGGGGACCTCTAGCGTGATTTGGAATGGAATGACCATTTTGAAGCGGGATGGCACGTTTTTTTTCGTTTCTTGTTTCAAAATGGCGCCTGCCGTGGTTGTTTACATTTTAAATTTATCACGATCTTCCTTCACACAATGAGCGTTAACTTGTGGGGTTTACTACCTAGTTGCCTTAATGCTTTCTTGCATCCCTTATGTCAACGAGTATTATGGCCTTTGATTTAAGGAGTTGTAGGAGTTTGAATGCTTTTATATAAAATTTTCTATCTAGACTTAGTAAATTGGTATTCGGGTATCCCCGCTTTGGTGTGTGCTCAGGCCGGTTTGTTTCCCTTATAGGCCGCGGTGTACGTGACATGTTCGACCGAGTCGCCGTCACGGGACCCACACCCTGCTGATTACCCGCTGGTCCTACTCGGGGCGAATAGGGGCGCGTGCGTACGCGTCTCTGGTATGGCACTGGCGTGTCTGGAGTGGGACCGGGGTATATCCTTTGGTTTCGTCCTTCGGTATAATTGCGACGGTTGGACGGTGTGGGGATATTGACCGGTAATGAGCGGGAGTCCCTCCGCGCTGCTAAGCGGGATGTTCAACCCGCCGTTACACAGGCTTTGGGTCTGGTGTCTTGTCAGTCCCCCGCGCCTCAGGGGTGCGTTTGATTGATTAGGATTCTGGGCACGTGGTAGCCGTCTTCGGTACCCCCCGATCCAATACCACGCTATAGTACCCAACGCCGTTACAGGGAGTTCATCCGCTGCTGTAAGCGGGGTTTCACCCGCCGTTAGAGGGCTCACACCCGCCCGGTGTCGTGTCATGTCGCCCGTGCCCCAGGGGTGAGTAGACTGGGTGGATACTATGCGTGTTGTCACCGTTGTCGGTACCCTACCGATTAGGGAGATCCCGCAATGGTTGTCCCACGTCACCTACGGTGGTTGTGCCCCTTCTATGGGTTCGCTAACGGCGGCGCTGCCCTCGTGGCAGCGTTTTCTACCGGTGTGGCGGTTCCCACTGCAAGCACCCCCGTGCCTCAGCGAAAACCACCCGGCGATGTCAGGCCATTCTTCCTCTATATCTATAGGGCGTTTTACGGGCTTTTTCTACGCTGGTCTCGATGCTTTCCCTTATCCTCACAGGGGGATGGTCGGCTACAGGCCGCTTTTGACCCGGGCGAATTCATCGGTGATGGTCCATGGTCTGTAATCCAGGATTCGACCAAACAAAGGACCATTCCCTGAGGGATTTGCCGGGCGATTTGAGACAATTACCAATTCATCGGCTTTTTTTTGAATCCCCATTCATGGAATCAATGTCTGCTTGGACGGGTGTTCTTCAGCGATATTATTGGGCCACGCGTTGCCTGTTCAGTACGGGGATTATCCTGGCTCAATTATGCTGGCCTCCACTCATTAGGCCGTCGCTCCCCCATGGGGAGTTCTGGCGGCAGGAGTGTTTGGCTTTTCAGCGAGGCTGGGCTGGCGCCTCTAGTCGGCCGGCCCCTGCTGCGCTGGTCACCCCCGGTGGCCAAAATCCCTTCGGGGATTTAGCGGTGGAGAGGTCTTCTCGATCGAACCCTTGTGTTGATGGCCGTTGCTAATTTCTCTGTAGAAATGAAGTTACAAGGGACCATTTATCACGGGGGTTGGGTTAAGGTCGAGAGATTTGCGGTGATGAGTTGGGCCCTACGCCTATTGTCTGTTCTGTACGGGTGATTTGTTGGCGTTTACTACGCTGGTCTCCAACCTGATGGCCTCGGTCCCTGCAGCGGGATTTCGCTGAGCAGGTATCATTTCGTTTATCCCTTTGTGATGGAGGGGTCATTTGCTAAATCCTCTCAAGGGATTTCGCGATACATACAATAGACAGATCGCAGGGATTACGAATCGATGGGTGAGACCATGCATTTCACAGGGAGTTGATACCTATTCTTTAGGGGATCAATGGGGTTTTGTGAACTGGGGCAGGCACTGACTCGGTAGGCTCGCCGCCTGTTGGGGATCCGTGTGAACATCATTGCCGCACAGTATACCCATCCCTTGCATGCCGTGAAGCCGATCCGCTTGGATTGGCTCTTGGCGGGAAAGGAAACGGGGGGGGGTGTGACACACGGGCATGCCGTAGTAGCCGGGCGGTGGGGCGTGGCCCAAGATAGGTGGTCTGGCTCTCCCGCTGGGGTTGGTTAGCGTCGTATTGCTATGTGTCGTCAGGGGTCAAAACCCGGGTTTTCGCTCATCTTAAACCGGGTTGATGTCAGTGGTTAACTCTCGTCATTGTCATAACGGTATCCTGACTCCCTGCTTACCTCAACTGCCAGATACCGTTGACAATTGGTCATCGGCGCCGGCGTATGCTGTAAGGTGACACTTTGTGGAAGATTGTCTTATTTATTTACAGATAATACACCCTAGTTGTCCCTGTCGGGGCGGCGGGTTGTGAGGCGGAGGTTGCGGTGGACACTTCAGCGGCACAACGTGGTATGCTTGTATTTTATTAACGCGTGACATGTTGTTCATGTACTTGCCTTTTTAATATAATACGTCGCATACATATAGAACAGTACATCCACGGGGCTTTAAGCTTATATCCGTATTCGGTTCTTGCGGGTTAGTTGTTCGGGGTCACTGTGGTGTAGGTCTTCGCCTTAATTGCCCAATCCCTTCCGGGATTCGGGCTCGATGGGAGCATCGTATCATCTACCCGATGGATACTGGACCTGGTGTTAAGCCGTGTCGCTTGTTACACAAGGACAATCCAGTGGGTGTGATGATTCGTTTACGGGGAACGGAACCCTTTCGCCGGGACTGTGCACCCCCCCTCTGGTGTCGTCCTCTGTGCCTGGGGCGGAGCTTGCTCGCCAAGCGCTTCTCGGGACAGCATGCGTCGGGGTATTCCTACCACACCGGGATGCTCGGGGCATAGCTGCCGCCTTCACTGGTGGTAGCGGCTCCGTTGCTTTATGGGTGGCGTCATATCTTTTTATGAGCCTATCCTTTTTTGTATTCAAACTTCCTTTAGTTGTCTCTCCGGTGTTGGATTCGACTTCATCCATCAATCGGTCTTCGGGGGCGGCTTACGTCTTTGTTAGGTTTGGCAGTACTTAGATAGTCAATGGTTGTCTTTTCCGAGCTCGGACCCCTCCTGGGTCCGAGTGTGGATGCGGTTGTTTTTTAATAAAATACAACGCCAACTGATGCTTTTGAGCCAGCCCTAGGGTTTGTGCCACCGGTTTGGGATTGATGTCTCTCCCCCCCTCCCCTTCTCCCAGGGCGTGCGTGCGGGTCTTATCCTGCTACTCCGTCTGATTCCTTTGGATTCGGTCCTTTTGGTGGACTACAAATTGGAATCAATATTGTATGGTCTTGAATTCATGTCGGTGGCGCTTTGGATTCAATTCCTTATAGCAATAAATGCCGGTGCCTTTCGCCGGCGTTTCACGACGATATGTAGCCAGAGTATTTTTCCGGTACTGGGAGCTGTTCTGCCGTTCCTTCACGTTATTACGCTTGTATTCAATCACTTCGGATCTCGGTTGATTCGAAGTTCGGATATGCGTTGCCCCTTTGGCGATGAGTACCGTGTGATGATACGATTGCAATTTTCGTCAGTAGCCTAAAGTGTCTGTCGGATTTCGCCGTAATTTATGCCATATCCATCGCTTCTGATCGCTTTTCGATCGAGGTGGTTCGTATCCACTCGCCATTTGCGATGGATACCCTAGATGAAATGCTAGACGAGTAATTTCGTCTTTTTGGCTTAATTCTGTGTCGGGAGACTCGGCAAAAAACCCAAGTCTACACCGCCCTGCAATATTTCTATTCGAAGTGTGTACAGGTCGCGGTCGACTTTTGAGCTCTACTAAGCAGTGTGTGGCACGCGCCGCCGAGCCTCTCGCTCGGTCGGCCTTGTGCCCGATTCCCCGCGGGGGGTTTTTTATTCTACGCTATAGCAGGGATTCTCAGCTCCGTTTATAGGCACTTCACCACCCACCCACGGCGGGTTTTGGTGCCTTTATTTTCAAGACAGGTGCAAAAAAACCCTATCAATCCTTGCTAGGGATGGATGTTTGGATTGATAATTAGTCTTGTCATACCCAAATGACATGGACTATTATTTTTATCACTGTAATATTATTGTGAAAGGGGGTATCACTCCAATCTATCTTGTATGGATGGGTTGTTCTGACATTAGAGGTGTGATTAATATACTTTTATATTATATTATTTACCTCTATTTTCTGATTGATAATAGTCTTCATCGCCAGGTGCAGATTTTCTGACATGTGGGATAGGACTATTATTTTATCAGATACCGTTCATTGTGTATATATAGTCTATAGTTCCATCTTGGTCTGGCTGTGCTGCAGATGGTCGTATTACAATCCTCTCAGCCTTTTTATAAGGTGAGAGAATCTTTGGGTGTCCATGGGCTGGTTTCGATTCTTAGGATTATTATTCTGTGATGTTCCAGCCTGCTAGGATATGATGAGTTTGTTGCCTACGGGCCAAACGGGGTTACCTTATCCTTTGGAAAGCAATCTATTTGCACTTTGGAAGATAGTTTTGCTATGAGGTCCAGCAGGGATCTTTATCCCACTTAGGTTTTTTCCTTTGTCAATGCCTAATGGATTTCCCCATTCGCCGTTGCGCCCCCTTAGTCATTTGTATGATAGGGGAATGCTGTTGGGGCTAGGCGTTCCGCGCCCACTGACCTTTTTTACTCGGCGATATTCCTTAAACCTTAGAGAGTTTCGGAAATCTGTTAGATTCTCGTCCCCTCCTGCCGCCTCAAAATCCAGTTGTTGGGTAGGCCTTGGAGTGCATTGTTGGAGCTGGTTATGTTGATCGGGTACTCTCTCCATATTTGTTGCTGAGAATTCTTTGTAAGCACCCTTGAGCACGTTTACTGATCATGCGTTTTTGAGGTGGTCACATCTCAGGGCGACATCGAGTAGTCCTTTCTGAGGCTTTTTCATTTTGAGAATAGGCATAGTATGACTATTCGATGTTCCCCCGGAATGGGGTCAATTCTGGTTGGCCTTTTTTCCATTCTGTGGAGATACTTGATACACTTGGGTTGCTGTACTTCATTGAAGCTTACTCCCCCGAGGTAGGCTTCGATCTAGCAGGTGGATCGGAGTGGGCTTATGTCGGCTCGCAAGATTCTCCTCTGTTTCCGCTCCTCGCCCCCCCACTCGAGTGCCCATTGGGGCTCAGTGAGTGGGATATGGTGGGCTGGCTGCACTAGGTAACAGTTGATGACTAAATGTCTTCCTGTACTTTCGCTGTCCGGGTTTTCTCGCAGAGTACTGTAGCCGTCGAGGGCCTGGGATTTGGTTTTTTCGCCCTCCTCAGTCTCCGCTTACCTGCGGTGCCCCTTCCTCGGCCCGTCAGGGGGCCAGAGGGTGGGGATTGGGTCTAATGGCTCGAGCTGATCTGAAGCCTTGTAGACCCTCATACTTGGGAGGAACTCTCAGTATGCGCCGTGGGTGTGTGAACGAGGGGGTTGCTGGTTTTAGTTGGTTTTTGTGACGTCTCCTCTAGGAACGTCGCTTATCTGGCCAGCTTTTTGCAGGAGCCACTCGTTCAGGGGGCTCAGCAAATTTTATCTTAGTAAGTCGTGCGCTTAGGTTTCATGCTATTTGTATTGGCATGTGTCCTTGCGCTGCTCTTACTTCTTTGAATGCTTGCATTCATTTCATACTAATTTCGACTCAAGCAATCATGGTGTGTGACGTTTTGGCATCATGCAACCGCCTCCTAGTACATGGTGGCTAATCTGGGCGATGTTTAATGCAATTTGTTACATTCAACATCGGATTGAAGGGTAAGCAGATTCTGATGAGTCAGGTAAAGAACAGTGGTGTTCTAATGACTGTAAGGAATGCTGCTTACCTCTCGATGTTGTTCCGGTCCGTCCCGCCCCTGCAGGATGTTATATTGTCGAGGGTAAGACGAATAGAAGAGGAGAGGATTGTGGGTGGGGGGTCTGACGTCACTTGGGGGGGTTGTCGTCATACAGGTGATCGAAATGAAGATATATTAGGTGGAATTATATATTTAGGGAGGTCTGCATATGCCTAAAGACAATGCAATTTGTACATCAACATCGGAGAGAGGTAAGCAAAGAAGGTAAGCGAGTATTAGAACACCACGTTCTTACATTATTGTGGCAAACAAGGGGGGTGCCATCGGTGCCGGTCAGGGTTGGTTGCAACGGGGTTGGTTTTTTTTCAGTCATTGGGTGTGCCTTCAAGGTGTACCTGTCGGTCATGGAACTCAGTTGGCTCCCAAGCTGCTTTCAAGGTTGGGTATGCTTCTTATGCCTCCATACTCCCAGGGGCTTTTTTCCCTTGCCAATGTAGCCCAAACTCAACCGGTTAGCCGGAGTGTGCCTGCTGCGGTAGGAAAAACTGACGCAAGGAATGCAGGGTTACCTCTGCCGGGTCGGCTTCTGCTAGTACACGTGGGGTGGCTTCTGGTGGCCCTTTCCCAGCTGGTCTATCTATGGTACCTCAGGCTCTTCTGGCTTAGGAGGGGACTCCTTGACAATGACTCACTTTGGACGGTGGTTCAGAGTCATGGAGTTGCTTTACAAGTCAGATGGCAGGGTGATCAATGTCTACGCGATGGCAGAGCCCCTACCCCTTCCTCTGTTGCAAGTCCGAGTGAGCCGCTTGACGGGCTTCCTTTGGATACTCCTTTAGTCTTACGGCGGGTTGCTTCTTCACTTAACCTGCCTTTGACTTTGGAGGAAGCCAGAGAGAGCTGGCGGAGTCCTCTCATCGGGCGGGGTGGGATGGCCTCTCGGTCTTCACCTGCTCTTAAGCTTTTGCAGGACATTGAGGTGTTGAGAAGCATCTGGGCCTAGGGTTGATCCTTCTAAGGATAAGCCCAAGTCTGATGCAACTCGACTGAGACTCTCAGGGCACCATGTATTGTCGGGTCTTTACGGGTGTCTGATTAGGACTATAAACCGTTCTTTCATGTTCCCTCAATGGATCCAGACATTGCTTGCTAAGCACCTCCCTCTGAGGGGAGGTCTGTTGGGCCCTTGACTTTTTCACCCTTTTGGGAGAATCATGTTGGCCGCTTTGGACGGGCGTGTTCACACCTCCATGCGTTTGGCCTCCTTTTCATGGATCATGTAGATATCTGGTCAGGTCCATGGGGGAGGCCGACCGGCACCTTTCATCTGACATAGAGTCGGCAGCTGGGGTGCCTGTCTTACTCTAGTGCGTTAGTTCAGATTGACCTTGTCAATGTCCCCTGGCTCGTCATTTGTGACAGTCAGGCGAGAGCAAGCTCTGGCTTCTCTGAAGCAGACCTTAAAATCCGAGCTTACGGATGATGGAAGGAGGTCTCGTCAACATCAGAGCACCTTCCGTTCTTCCTTCTGTGCTTGTGCCAAGAAAGCGGGCAAAGAAGATTGACATGAGGAGGACCGTAAAGGTACCGTGGAAGCCTTGAGTAAAAACCTACCTCGGCTCCTAAGAAGAGTCGTCGTTAAGGCTAAATCTTCTTCTAAGGGTCCTTCCGTCCCTACCTCAACCGGCCACCTTCAACAGCAGCTTAACCTCCCACCATCTGCGGGGAAACGTAGCCGGCTGGTGGACCTGGTGCTCGCCCTCAAAGAAGAAGAGGGGTGGTAAGCAGCAGGCAGAAGTCCTGAAGGGTTGGCGGCTGTGAGCGCTGAGACCTTAGGGTTCTAAGCCTCCCACTGACATACCCGCCAGTGGCGGCCGCTTGAAACAGATGCCGGGAATGGGAGACCATATCCCCGGCAAAAGTGGTGTTTGCCGACAGTAGGGTAAGGGTATTTTTATTTAATCAAGTTTACCTCTCCACCTCCGCTGGGGGAAAAAGTAGTCAGGGAGATAACGCTTCCTCGATCTCCAGTTCAGAGGGAAACGTGCTCGCCGAGTGTTGTCAGAGCCTGATGAAAAGAGAGCTAATCTATCCCATCAAAACTCTGGTGAGAGAGGGGCTTCTGGTCAACGTTCTTCTTGGCTTCCAAGAGAGACCGGCGACCGGAGGCCCATTCTCAACCTTAAAGCCGTTGAACAAAGTTCATCAGGCCTGGAAGATTAAGGATGGAAAACTCTGTCAGTCCGTAATGCAGTGCCTCCCCAAGGGAGGTTGGGCATTATCAGCGATCTCAGGTGCATACCTGCACGTTCCGATAATTCAGGCCCATCAGAAGATTGGCGACTGTTAAGGTATGCGGTCAGGCTCCTACAGGTTCTGCGCGTTGGCCTCTCAACAGCCCCGCGGGTCGTTACCAGGATCGCCAGGGTTGTGGCGGCGTACCTGAGACACAGTGGTGATCATTATCTGCGTTCTACCATGACGACTGGCTGATTTACGCTCCGTCTCGAGAGGAAACTCCAGGGCAGTGACGTTACCGTTCAGGTAGTTTCAGCCCTGGTTTTACTGTGAATGTTTCAGAAGTTGCATCTGTTCCTTCACAGAAAACCTCAGTATCTGGGAGCTGGTTAGATCTTCAAACAAGGGTCTGGCCTCTCCCACTCCAGAGAGAGAACAACGTGTAGCCTACACTGAGCTTATGTTGCGTCAGGTTCAGGCTACAGCGGTTGATTGGCTCAAGTTTCTGGGAACTCATGGGCCCAGTTGGGTGGACTTGCGTTCCAATGTGCCGTTTCAAATATGCGTGCCATCCAGGTTCACTTGTTGGCTCACTACAGCCCCAGAAACGACCCTCTGTCAAGCTGTCCTCTGACACAGTTTGTCGAGGAGCGAGCTACGATGGTGGACTCTTCCCAGCAATCGATCGGGGGAATTCACTTTCCCTCTCCGCCAATAGAAGTGGTTTCACGACAGATGCGTGACAAAAAGGATGGGGGTCACCTCGACGAACTTCAGGGGAGCTTCGGGAGTTTGATCCACGAGGCCAAATTCACATTCAAACCTCATCGACTCAGTTCAACGCTCCGTGGAAGCGTTCAGAGGACAGGCTGGTGGGTCGCAAGATCTTAGTTCAGTCCGACAACTCAACCGTGGTTGAGTACTTGAACAAACAGGGAGGAACAAGATCATTCAGCTGTGTGTCACAATCTCCGCCTTCCTCAATTGGTGTTGGGACGCGAGATTCAAGGTGTGGCAACTCACATAGCGGGAGCCATCAATCTGCTGGCAGACGATCTCTCCAGGGTATCAAGAACGCCCCCACGGAGTGCTCTCTAGCCCCGGCAGGTGGTTTCGCACGCTCTTCAGCAGGATGTTTGTTCCCTCCTAGGTCTATTGGACGGCCTGAACAGCAATACATATACTGCCACTCGATCTTGGGATCCGAATGTGTATGCGGCAGGCGCTCTGTCGATCAGCTGGTCAGGGGTTAGCGGCTTACGCTTTCCCACCGATCTCTCTACTCACCGAGTGTCACGAAGATCGGCCAAGACAATTGTGAGGTGATGTCTTATCGCCCCGCGTTTATTGGCTCAACACCTTGGTTTAGCCGATGTGCATCATCGGCAGGTCGTCCACGGGTTCTTCCTTGATTCCAGACTTACTTCGCAGGCTGACCCAGAGTCACTCAGTTGACTGCTGGCACTTGTCATGGAACGCTACCAACAGGCAGGCTTTTTGCAAAGAGCTGCTGGACCTCATCTCACATCAGACTCTATCAGGTCCTAAAGTTTAAGTTGTCATGGGAGGGCACTCAAGTGGTACGTTAGTAAACAGGCTAACTGGCTCGCGCCAAATTTGAGTGCAACCTTTTATAACCTCATCTAAAAAAAAAAAAGGGGGGCCCTACCTTCCAGCAGAAAAATCAACTATCTCAGGCCGGATAGTAGAAATGATTATGAGAGATAAGCGTTGTTGATCAGGGTAGGCCTTTCAGCTCATAAACCCCGCAAGGTTGCCACTCATGGGCATTCTATAACGCGTCACTATCCAGATATTGTCACTCTGTTAGTACATGAAAATCCGACCAAATGTTCATCAAGACATACTTGCGGGACATTGTTCATGACTCTGCTCTATCGAGATTTGCTACTGCCGTTCTCTACTCTTGACTTGTACGGGCACAGGGGTAGATGAGAATGTTGAGTTTTGTGTATTTGGACATTAGGATTTGATGTGTTTATCAGTCCTTAAGTGGGACTATTCTTTGCTGGTACGCTTATGTTCGGGCGCGTATGACATACGCTTCAGTACCATGTTTGCATCACCCCATCCCGTGGTCGGTGCTACTCAGCGTGTTGCAATAAGTATATTTGCATCTTAGGTAAGTATTTCCCTTCCGCAAATAGACTAGACAATAAATGCCTATTGCAAATATTTCTAGAAGGAGGGGGGAAATACTTAACAATGGCATCCCGACCCTCCCCTCCCCCTGGCAAACGATTGTTCGCAGTTTGCGTTCGGGAGAAAAAAGAAAAGAGTATGAGTTAGGGTTAGTGTTGGGCAATGTGACGGTACTGATGTGGGGTAATGGGAGGTGGTGTAGGTATGGTATGTCATTAATACGGTGGTAAATTTATAGTTATAAATTACATTCGGAAATATTCGGCATCTTTCGGAGAAAGTGCACTAAGTATTTGCATCATTAGGTAAGTTTTTTCCCCCTACTTCTAGAACATATTTGAAATAGGCATTTAATTTCTTCGTGTACCATGTTAGGAGGGGATGACCAGCCCCCATCCGGGGCTCACTGTGCTAGTCGAATTTCATGCAATTCGTAGTATTTTATTGCAAGATCACCGCCCACCTCCCCATTCTATGGTGCACCTTCGGTTTCACTTGAGTGGAAGCGCAAGCCGCGAGGAGGCCGATCGAAACATGGCGCGGTGACGTCACGTCACCGGGTTCGGACGATTTATTTAAAATAGGGTTGTTTTGGTCCTTGCATCTATCGGAGAGAGATGCAAATCGTAGTATATTGTCATCAAAACAGGTAAGGTAGGACGATGCTCTAGTAGCCGAAACGAGAGAAAAATAGCACGCAGTCAGAGACAGACACACTGACAGGCAGACAGACCCACCAGGAAGTAAGATATTAATTTGGAACCAAAAGGGGCCGTTTAGAAGACAGTGAAAAAAACTGAAGACGAGGGTTTTAAAGTAGACACGTTAAATTAAACTTTTTAGTGAAAGATCATGAAGCTTGTGCAGGTTGGGTATTCTAAACAGCACATCCATTAGCACGAATGTCCCGCCCAAACCACTTAATTTGGAACCCCCCTCTTACTTTGATTTGGAACCTGGTGAAGATTAAACTTTTAATTTTTTGTTGAGGGAAGCAAGCCCTTCAAACCCATGGACACAGAAAGTACCCTCTTGATTTTCTTCCTTTTATTCAGAGTTTCTTTGTGGTTTTGTGTTGGCAACTTGAATGAAACCACGAAAGTAAGCATCACGTCGATGATCCACTTGCTGAATCGCATTGAGATTACAATTGTAAATGTAAACAGGACAATAGGACATGGCGTATGGACAGCATCAGAAGATCTACCAAAAAAAGACTTGCACTATAATATATAGTGAGTTGGCTCCTCCCAAAGTCAGAATGGGAAAATAGTAAAAAAATTAAAGGAAATTCATTTTTCTGGAACTCATCCACCGTTGATGAAACAGGTTTTCGAAATTTGCCCGGCACTATAGTCATTTGCCGCGATGTGTTTGAACCTCCATCTGCAATAGATCCAAAAACCAAACGACCTCTCCAGGATTGATAAAAACTATTCACAAGGTTAGTAGATAGTCTAAAAACTGTCAAATTGAAGAGGAAAGCTTCTAGAAACTAGACACTCAGTCGAGCCTTTGGTGGCAGACCATTGCGTGATGGAGGAGCTACTGGGCCTCATCTTCGTAAATGGCCTTGGTCATTTTTGTATTCCAAAAATAGTATATTTTCACACAGGCTGTACTACTGAGTACATGCATGGAAAGTTAGCAAATAGGCTTCAGACGAGTTTGAGTAATTATGTGCAATAGTACCAGCACCTGCACAGGAAAAAGATTCTGGAGCCTTAGAAACTTGAGCGAGAGGAACTAACCAACATGGTCTTTGGGAGCATCTTAGAATACTGGCCTGCAAGCCTAGAAGCAAACAAAGAAAAACCACTGGATATATGCTGCTGCTTCTGTCCATTACTGTTTGCACTCAGCGAGTGTTAGATCTGTGTACAACAATGAAGGAAGCAAAAGTTGAAATGCACGTTTTGGAAAATAAGCTGATCCCAGAATACAGGAAGGATACAGTGAAGAGCCAATTGAAAACAATTCTCTACAAATCTGCAAAATCAGCCAACACAGCAAACAGAAAACAGAGAACTAACAAAAACTCCTGAGAAGTTCTCAAACCATCAAAAACAAGACAAAGAGTCCACATTAGAAGTATATACTGCTGGAGCATGGCGTCGCAACATCCAGATGGGTTGGGAAGGTGGGTGATCAAACTGTGAGTGACTTTTCTAAGATGTTTTTCAATAGTATTGGGATTATTACTACGTGAATCAAAAAAAAATTGTGCAAGGATTAAAGATGATCTTGACCTTTATGCAATCACTATATCATAGATTGTTGTTGTTTTTATCCTGGTTTAGTCATAATAAAAGAAATTATATGAAAAAAAATGAAAGAAATTGATTTTAAATAATAAGCCTGATATGACCAAATTGTAAAGCACACCCTTTTTCACCATTCCTATGGGATTTAACACCACATTCAACTGTGTTTGGGAGAATGTACAATATCAAGATCATGATGCCTTTGTCAACTTAGTGCTACATTTTCTTATATTTAACTACGGATTAATCAATGAATTTATTTATACCAATGGGGCCAACTGATATACGAATCCCAAACACCAATCACCTGTTTCAGAGCAAGAAAACAAGATCTTCCCATTGTTTAGGATATTGCAAGAGTTTAGTCCTTTTAATTGGCAAACTTTACCTATACCTGCATTACAATAGTAGTGGTGAAACCCTTTCATTTACACATCAGGATTAATTGGGTTGAGATTTGTGTGAACATTAAATTCTTTTTGAAGATCATGAAGGAGATTATGGTAATTCATAGATCAATTAAACAAAACAGCATGGGTCATCATTACTTCATAATGCTATGTCCCGATATCATAAATGACGGTATTCTGGCATCAACTGGGTAAATCCCATTGGAATGAAGGGAAAAAGGGGTTGTGCTTACAAAAAATTGGTCATATCTGTTTTTTTTAATCATTTCTTTCATTTTTTCAACATTTCGAAGTAGTGTATATTAGATTTCTTTTTTAAAATAACAAAAATCTATGATTCAGTGAATTTATCAAGGTCAAGGTCATCTGCAACCGTTGCACAATTTTTTTGGATTCACGTATAGTGTATCCCCCAAAAAACAAATTGCATTAAGACACTATCAGTGATTTGGACAAATATTTGAAATGAGCATGAATAGCTTCAAGTGAAGGCCGATCGAACATGGCGGCCGGTGACGTCACGTCACCGGGTCGGAAGATTCTATTTTTATAAAATAGGGGTGTTTTGGTCCTTGCATCTATCGGAGAGAGATGCAATTCGTAGTATATTGTCATCAAACAGGTAAGTATGCTCTAGTAGAACGAAACGAGAGAAAAAATCTGTTCTTGTATAAATACGACCATCAATGAAGAGAGGAGGACTCACTCACTCACTCAAGGGGCACTCACCCACCAAGTTTGAGGAACGTGCGACCCTCGATCTCCGAGAAAATAGACGCAGTCAGACAGACAGACACACTGACAGACAGACAGACCACCGGAATTAATATATAATTTGGCACCAAAAAGGGGGTTTTAGCAAGCCAGTGAAAAAACCTGAAGACGAGGTTAAAGTAGACACATTAAACTTTCTAGTGAAAGATCATGTAAGCTTTGTGCAGGTTGGGTATTCTAAACAGCCCATCCATTAGTCACCGAATCCCGCTCCAAACCCACTTAATTTGGAACCCCCCTTAATTTGATTTGGAACCTGGTGAAGAGAAACTTTTAATTTTTTGTTGAGTAAGCAAGCCCTCAAACCCTGGACACAGAAATTACGCTCTTGATTTTTCTTCCTTTTATTGCAGGTTTCTTTTTGGTTTTGTGTTGGCAACTTGAAACCAACGAAAGTAAGCATTCACGTCTATGATCCACTTGCTGATCGCATTGAGATACAATGTAAACAGTACAATAGACATGGCTTATGGACAGCATCAGAAGATCTACCAAAAAAAGACTTGCACTATAACTATATAGTTGAGTTGGCACCAAAGTCAGAATGGAAGATAGTGAAGATAGTAAAAAAATTAAGGAAATTGCATTTTCTGGAACTCCTCACCGTGAAACCAGGTTTCGAAATTTGCCCGGCACTATAGTCATTTGCCGCGATGTGTTTGAACCTCCATCTGCAATAGATCCAAAACCAACGACATATCCAGGACTTATAAACTATCTACAAGGTCTTGTAGATAGTCTCAAAACTGTAAATGACTTGAAGAGAAAGCTTCTAGAACTAGAACATCTCAGTCGAGCCTTTGAGGCAGACCTTTTGCGTGATGGAGCTACTGGGCCTCATCTTCGTAAATGGCTTGAGTCATCTTTTGTATCAAATAGTATATTTTCACACAGGCTGGTACTACTGAGTACATTGCATGGAAAGTTAGCAAATAGGCTTCAGACGAGTTTGAGTAATATGTGCAATATTACAGCACCTGCACAGAAAAAGATTCTTGGAGCCTTAGAAAATGTTGAGCGTAGTGAACTAACCACATGGTCTTTGGAGCATCTTAGAATTACTGCCTTGCAAGCCCTAGAAGCAACAAAGAAAAAACACTGGATATATGCTGCTGCTTCTTTTCCATACCTTTTTGAACTCAGCCGAGTGTTAGATCTGTGTACAACAATGAAGGAAGCAAAAGTTGAAATGCACGTTTTGGAAAATAAGCTGATCCCAAGAATACAGGAAGGATACAGTGAAGAGCAATTTGAAACAATTCTCTACAATCTTGCAAAATCAGCCAACACAGCCAAACAGAAAACAGAACTAACAAAACTCATTGAGAAGTTCTCAAACCATCAAAAACAAGACAAAGAGTCCACATTAGAAGTATATACTGCTGGAGCATGGTCAGCAACATCCAAGATGGGTGTGGAAGGTGATCCAAATGTGAGTGACTTTTTCCAGCTGTTTTCAATCGTATTGGGCATATACTACGTGAATCAAAAAAAAAAATGTGCAAGGATTAAAGATGATCTTGACCTTAATGCAATCACTATATCATAGATTTGTTGTTGTTTTTATAAAACACGTCTAATATACTTCCAAATGTTGAAAAAATGAAAGAAATTGATTAAATAATAAGCCTGATATGACCAAATTTGTAAGCACACCCTTTTTTCACCATTCCTATGGGATTTACACACATTAAACTTGTGTTTGTGAGAATGTACAATATCAATATCATGATGCCTTTGTCAACTTAGTGCTACATTTTCTTGATTATTTTAACTACGGATTAATCAATGAATTTATTTTTACCAATGTGCCAACTGATATGACGAATCCAAACACCAATTCACCTGTTTCAGAGCAAGAAAACAAGATCTTCCCATTGTTTAGGATATTGCAAAGAGTTTAGTCCCTTTAATTGGCATAACTTATACCTATACCTGCATTACAGTAGTAGTGTTGAAACCCTTCATTTACACATCAGGATTAATTGGGTGAGATTTTGTGTGAACATTAAATTCTTTTTGAAGATCAATGAAGGAGATTATGGCTATTCATAGATCAATTAAACAAAATAGCATGGGTCATCATTACTTTCATAATGCTATGTCCCGTATATCATACATTGACGTATTCTGGCTCAACTGTGTAAATCCCATTGGAATGAAGGAAAAAGGGGTGTGCTTACAAAATTGGTCATATCTGGCTTATTTTTTAATCATTTTCTTTCATTTTTTCAACATTTCGAAGTATATTAGATTTTCTTTATTAAAATAACAACAAATCTATGATTCAGTGACTTTATCAAGGTCAAGGTCATCTGCAACCGTTGCACAATTTTTTTTGATTCACATAGTGTATCCCCCAAAAAACAAATTGCATTAAAGACACTATCAGTGATTTGAAAAATATTTGAAATGAGCATGAATAGCTTCAAAGTGAAGGATAAGTCTGTAGAATTCTCATAAGTTACCTTTTCCAGCTGTAGAATTGACAGAAAAGGAAGAAAACGGCAGTGTTCCAAGATACGATTCTCCATTCAATTACGTGTTGTAGTAAGTGTCCGAACGGACAGTAATGACTAAAATCTCCGATTCTGTCCTTATTAGGTTGCTTCTGGTCTTATCATTTGCAGGGTATGTTAGGATACCTGTACTTGTTACATACATGTAAAAATCTGATTTTTGATGATTTTTTCGATTTGCTGATTTAGCAAATCACTGATAGTGTCTTTAACTGCTCGGCACTATTGTCTTGTTTTAACACGCTAGCATGAGGCTTAAAGCAATAATGGGCAAGGATTGTGGTCTCAATTTCATCTGACAAAGTTCCAGATCTACCATAATCACTGCCAAAAGTGTGAACAAAATTATTTCAATAAAGAAAGTAACTCACTTTTAATTGATTCATGTGTCATTTCTAAGGATAAAGCAGTGCATGCTTTTTAAAGGGGCATTTCATGCTCGCTCACAGCCTCGTCCCCCCCCCCCCCTGACTTATCTAAAGAAGTTGAACTTTTATCAGAACCATTGGGGGGGGCCTAAATAGAGTATGTGTGCAAATCTTATGTGTTCATGTCATCTACTGTTGAGAAATTCATAATTTTGTATTTTCCTGGCAATAAATGGACAAATTCAACACAGTGACCTATGGGGACCGTGGTACTAATCAATTGCTCAACAATCAAAATGCACTGTCAGAATCACACTGAAATTTGGAAATTACCTTTTCTCAAAGATATCAAGTGAATTCTAACAAACATGAAGTTATTATGATGATGAAATGCATCCTTTATATTCCAGTCAAAATCTCTTGCATTATTTTGGCTGGTAGAGAAATGACGTTTTGCTTGATTTCAGTGTTCGAAATAACCACATGCACAAATGCATGCAACTTTTTGACTGAGCATGTTCAGCTTTCACTATTTACCTGGCAGCATGTGCATGTAAAATGTTAGCTATGAAATGATACATCTGAACAAATAACATACTACTACTCCATTTCAACTTGTAGATGATTGGTAAATTTTTAAATTTACAAAGGTGTCAAGAACACTCATCCTTTCTAAAATATACTTCTAATACCAGATTCTTTTGGGGTTGCATGCACAGGTGGGCCTGGACCGTTTTCATTTGTATTTCACACACTGCTGATTTTTGCCCAAAAAAGGCCATTCTTGAGAGCAACATCATTTCATCATCTATTATGTTTGCTCACATCCTAATTATAGATTGATTTGTTGAGGCTTTCAATGGATATTTCATTAGGCCAATGTAATAAATATTTGAAATAAGAAAGAATTTCTTTCATTATTTTGGTAAGTTTCATACCGTAGGTGTTTCCTGTGAACAAAAAGATACTTAAAAATGGCACTTTTTTACCAAAAATAAAATTCTTATCACCTTTAGCTTTCCCATAAGAAGGGGTTTGGGGGATTATGAAGCCAGAATTTCATAACCACAATCCCCGATATATACTTTTTGTAATTTTAACCTATAAGATGTAAAATTAAGAAATGTTGTGTTAAGCCCTAATTTTTTTGTGACAAAATATTGGGAATTGGGGGATGGGTGACAGATAGTACTTGACACTATTGAGCTACAGAGCTGAAAAATTTTAAATCAGTTGGACTCCAAGACCCAAATGGTGTGGGATGAACTTTTTTTGGCAAGGTGTCTATTTCATTTTTTTAACAGTTTGTGATGATAAAATTTTTCGGCAAAATCGTTACCTTTCAGCACTCACTGCCAAACAATCTATACCATTGAGTCACCACCTGCAAAATTAAAGGTGCGTTTCCCATCTCTTTGGGACCCCTGATTTACCCGGAAGTAGTATCGATTTTGAAATATTAGAGAAATGCCGTATTTTCTCATGTTGTCATCCGAAATTTGAGGCCTCAAATCCATTTCATTCCCAAGATATAAACAAAAAAACGCCGTGTTAGTTGTTAACCATCAATCTTAGTACAGTAATGAATAATGATTGCAAACATGCATGATTTTCGTCTACCATCAAAACCGCAAGTTTGTTTCCCATGGTACGATGGTCATCAAGTCGAGAACCCATACACATAAATCGTAAACGAGCACCTTTAATCATTATACTCAAAATTATCCTGCTTAAAAGGGAAATATTTATATTTTGAATAATATTGATTTAGGATTTACAAAAACCCAATGCGTAGTTTTCAGGAAATCCATAGGCTTCTGTCAAATTTACGCAATACCTTCAAAAATGTGATATTTTGAAACACACACTTGCTTTTCTTGACATCAGATTTGAATTCTGATGCAAAAAATTTAGGCTAGGAAAAACTATGTTGTGTCGCCTGCCTTAAGGCAGAAAGACCCATAGGGAATATTTGTCAACTGTAGTTGTTGGTATGTTGTGTTGATGTTGTTGTTGTTGTTGTGAAAAGTGTAACATTGCCTGTTAATATCACATACTTGGAGGTAGGATTTAAGCCAAATTCTGGGATCACGGTGCAACATGACATCCCCATTGTTGATTGATGTCAAAGGTCACATACCAAGGGGTCAAAGGCATGTGAGGTCAAGTTGTAAAATAGTGGAAAATGTAAAATAGAAGCATTTGAAAAGTTGAAGTTCAATTGGAACCAAGCTCGAGTCATAGGTGCAACATGTGATCCCTCATTTGTTAATGAGGTCAAGTCACATACCAAGGGTCAAAGGTCCATGTGAGGTCCAAGTTGTAAAATAGCCGGAACAAATGTAAAATTAGCCGCATTTGAAAAGTTGAAGTTCAATTGGAACCAAAACTGGTTTATGGAGTTTAAATGCAATCCCTCATTTGTTTATAGGTCAATGGTCACATATCAAAGTCACAAGTCATGTGAGGCCTAATCATCACAAACCAGACGGAAGGCGACACCAAGCAGTCCGAGGGACAGAGGATTTTTAGCATATTTTGAAGACACCTTCACTTCATTCACTTTTGGCAGTTAAAACTGTGCCTCAGGGTGCAAACCACCAAATCCACTGCTCTTCTTACGTGTTAAATAAAAGGCTATGGGGAAAATCGCCATTTTCTGGTCTTTAAATCATGTTTGAAAGTGGATCAAAACATACCTTTTCTTGCAGATGATGATCACAGCCATTAGTAGGAAAGGGTGGAAAATGGTTTGATTCCACTAGCTGAGCGCCCAGAAATCGCAGCCATTTTGGAGAATGTGCACTCGTTGTTCCAAAAATGCCTGTGAGCAGCATAAGAAAAAAGCTGTAAATCCAAAAAAAAAAAAAATTGAAAAATTGCTTTTCCTTATGCTAAAAATGTTGAAAAAGGCATCAGAGCATGTGTGGTCTGTGAGATAAAGTGCAGGATCATGTTCATGAACCATTTTAAAACATTGTGAGTTGCGAGCCCATTGTGGGTAACGTGTTTTTGTCATTGGGCAAGATATTAGTGTCAATGCTTTACTTGATCCAAGCGATTAATTGGGTAGCTGGTATGGGGATATTAACAATCCAAGTGCTGGTAGAGTTGTGCGCATAGCCAGCAGCCACCTAGATAAAGCAAAAATGATTGTGACGTTTCCTGATAGCAGTGGTAATAATTGGCAATCCGCCCTTGAGAATCCCCAGTAAAACAAGGGGTGGGATATGTGCACCGATATAAATTGACAGTAGTATTAACAGCCACCATGACAAAAGAGAAAACAAGAATCGTCTTTAAAAAAGACAACCATCGCTTAGCGAGGATGTTAGTACTTAAGTTTATGATAGTTAGTGTAAATACTCAGAGATCTTAGGAAACCCTCTCGTATATTAGAGAGATGATCTACACAGTAATATATTCAGGCATTCAACCATACTAATGCAATCCAACCTTTAGATTGAATACCACTGTGTTTGGAAATGCCCGCCTTTATACAGCCATTTCCATTTCAAGCTATTTCATAGGTGGAGGTGCCCATGTTATCAAATAGAATTCTAATAGTTTAAACCACGGTCCATTGCACCAAGATTACAAAAGTCACTTACAGGAAACAAGTTTCAAAAACAATCTTTGACACTATGAGGCAATGACAATATAACTCCTGGGGCCAGTTCAATAGCTTTCATTCACAAGAGTATTTAGAAAAACACACCCCCGAGTGTTGTGTATCAATATGGATACCTAGATACACAAGATCAGTTCATTTCAATGCATGACAAGTACAACCCAATGAACTGTTGCCCTGGTTGATGAGCTGTTGCAACGTCATAGTGAGTGCATATTGGGCATTGTAAACATAATGGTACTCTCAAAACAATGGGTCATATCATCCATTACATGTCCATGAACTGAGAAGAAGGTATCTCCACTGTGATGGAGCTGCGCTATATCCCAATCAAAAGTTTTGTTTATAGCTGCTTAGGAAATTGTAAATGAATTTCCTAGTGGTAATTAACCAGGTCATTATTCTGAAATAATTGGAACCAGAGGCTTTGGACTGCTAAATGAGACAACCACCCAAACTCTGTGCATGACTGTGATATTCTGCCAATCATTTGCTTGCTACACATATGCTAGGGTACTTGCAATGTAGTGGCTTGTATCATTCGATTTTTATACAATTTCGATGGAAAAAAGGCATTTTACCTTCTGTTTTTTAGGATTCCTCAAATCATGGTACAGTATTGCACCCTTTGAAAAAAAAAAACACCAACAGTATCTCTAGGCATGGGCAAGGTATCTTTGCTGGTATGCTACCGTAGAGCCCTCGGGATTGGAAGTTGATGCATTATATCTATTTACAAACCCGTCTTCACAGTTTGATCATATGAGATTTAATTTCATATGTTTAATCCACATTATAGTGAGTGCCCAATCTGAGTACCACAAAATTCTATTTGTTTTCAGATGTTGCCAATCTGTTAGTGTTGTATGTAACGGTAAAATAATAATTCCTCTTTTTTTATCATTCAGGCAAAGTTAACCAAGATGGAAGAATTGGACATAAGGTATCCTTCTCTACCTGCACCACGAACACAAGATGATATCACTCCGTCAAACTAAAAGTAAAAACTGAAAAGGAAGATTTGCCAAAAAAGCAGGTGCATGAGGAGGTTCGAACAAACAAACGAAAAAGTTCCAGGGTGGAAATTCCTTCTTTAAGAGGGGATTCTCTTTGTTTAAATTTGGTTTGTTAGTGCCAAAATTTTAGCTTTCTCTTTGATTTTCACCCTATTTTTCGGCTTTTACTCCCTTTTTTCTCTGTTTCCAGTTTCCTCTTTGTCCATGGTCTCATGATGGCTTTACAGAGTTTGGCATCTTATTAGTCTTCTCGCCTCAAAGAGGATGGAAAGACTATTATTAATTTAGGTGGCTGTCCGCTTGGACGGTCGGTCCGGCTTAAATTGTTTCCATGTTGCCCAAAAGTTACCTTTGTTCGCATTATATGACTATTCGGCTAAATTGCGATGTTACGGGCGAAAGCTCTTCAAGTTCGGTATAATTGGGCGTTTTAGTTCCACGGAGGAATGCCCGGAGCTAACCAACTGTTTTTGTAACTTTGGTTTCGATGTACTGGCAACACTGACTTAGCAAATTGGTGACACCACAGGCGACGCCATGGGTTGATTGCACCAACTTGTTTGTTCTGCATCCAATGACATCTGCCACAATGATATGCCATCTCAACGTCATAGGACATTAGCAAGAGCTGGGTGCTGTGTGCCCATTGCATTATGGGGCCGTTGGTATGTTCCTTTGCTGTCGAGGCTTTGGCAATATTCGTAACCGCTGAAACTCCAAACTGAGGTGATGAACGAATGTGAAAAATTGTTACGGGGATCGGCTGTTATTTACTCTACCGCAAGCTCAGATACTGTTAAATCTTGTTCCCTGGTTGATTTGGAAACTGTCAACAAATAACGATTACATTATCGGATTACTTTCTTGTAAGAGTTAAGGAGTTCGTGGACCAATAATTGTTTAGGTAGGACTTACCTCGGGGTTTGTGTGAGGCTTGAGGCTGAAGCTTTGAAATTGAAGTACGGATTTTGTCAGGTACGGGATTATCGATTTTGCTGAATAATGAGCTTCATTTATGAAGTTGGATATAGCATTTGTAGGGTGTGACTGACACCGGTAGGCAAGGCAAGGCCCCTGCCCGATGAGCTCGGCCCAGTCAGCCAACAGGTCACGCACAACACACGGAGACGGTTGCGCACACACGTAGACCAGACGATTGTACGGCCGTGTAAACATCGAATGACTGGTGAGTGGAAATTGAAATATCGCCGTTTTTCGTCACTTAAAACACTCTGATTATATATTATCATCATTTACACTAATAAAATCTTTTCTTGGTCTCTCGAGGGTTCAGTTTAGGGAAGTAATGAAAAAGATGCACTTTCGGAAGGAATTGAAAAGGCAAAAATTTTGCACAAAAAACTTTCAAAACGAGCCTAGAAACCTGTAATAGTTTTACTTTAGAGTGAGGAGGGACCAGTTTACCCATGGCTGTGTGTTAATTTCCACAATGATTCATACGTAAAATGTTAATTTTAGAAGTTCAATGGATTGCAAACGGTCTTTCACCCAGCAAACCCAGGAAGATACCAAAAATTCCATAAAATACCATCGGCCATTTCTCACACGAACGGGTCAACGTTCATGCACAATAAGGAGGCTTAGCCGAATAGAGGCATATGATTGGATAATCGGTCAATAACCAAGGCACATGTTCAATTCGGGCGTGTGCAAGGTGGGGGGGCTCATTTCTGTATTCTTTATGATTTTCTGTGTATCTGTGTTGCTGATTGTATCTGTGGTCAAATGTTAACGGGCGGGTGGGGGTTGTTGGGGAGGGGGGGGGTGGGGTGTTGGGGGGGAGTGGGGGGGGAGCGGCGAGGGGGGGCGGTGGTGGGGGGAGGCGGGGGTGGGGGGTTGGGGAGGGCGGTGGGGGGGGGGGGGGGTGGCGGAGGCGGGTGGGTGTGGGGAGGGGTGGGTGTTGGAGAGGGGGGGTTGGGGGAGGGGGGGGTGTGTTGGGGTGAGGGGGGTCTGGGGACCGGGGGTTAGGTGTTGGGGGAGGCAGGGTGGTGTGGGGAGGGGGTAGAGGTGTGAGAAAGGGGGGTGGGGTGTTGGGGAGGTGGTTGGGGTGTTGGGGAGGGGGTGGGTGTTGGGGAGGGGGGTGGGATGTGGGAGGGAACGTGGAGTGTGTTGGGGAGGGGCGGTGGGGTGTTGGGAGTTTGAGGAGGGGTTTTGGGAGGGCCAGGTGGTTGGGAGGCGGGATGTATTGGCGTAGGGGGAAGGGTTGTGGGCGGGCGGAGGGTGTGTGGGGAGGGAGGTGTGGGGAGGGGGAAGGGTTGTAGCGGGGGAAGGGGTTGTATACGGGGGGAAGGGGGGAAGGGTGTATCAGGGGTGTATTGGGGAGGAGGAGAGGGGAGAGGGTCTGCTTGTATATGGGATGGGTGGGATGTGTGGGGGAGGTGGCAGTGACCTCATGTATCCTTGGTGACCTTGATGACCTCATGCGACCATGGTGACCTCCTTGTGGCTGGGTGACATTTGACCTGGGTGACCTCACTTGACATTGGTGACTCAGTGACTCAATGACCTATGTGACCCTGGACCTTGGTGACCTCATGTGACACGGGTGAACCTGGGTGACCTTAAGTGACCTTGGTGACCTTAATGTGGACCTTGGTGACCTCAAGTGTCCTTGGTGACCTCATGGGAACATTGGTGACCTCATGTGACCTGGTGACCTCAGTGACCATGGTGTCCTCAGGTAATCTTGGTGACCTCATTTGACTTGGGACCTCATGTGACCATGGTGACCTCATTGACCTTGGTGACATTTGTGACTAGGTGACCCTGGTGACCTCATGTGACTTAAGCCCTCAGGGGACCTCGGGTGACCTTGGTGACCTTAATGACCTCAAGTGACCTTTGGCCCCATTAACAAAATCATGACGGAAGACGACACTCGCAGGTCCAAAGACTGCAATGTATTTTGTAAAAGCTAATAAAACAATGCAACACACTGCCTACAATACAGAAAAGAACTGGTCCAGGACTAATCCGGGTATGCACAGATTGACATTTAGTGAAACACACTTGACATTTGACTTTATGTGACCCACATGTGCTCTTTTGGACTCAAATGACATTTGATCCATTTGATTAAAATCACATACTTTCAACAAATCAAACCTAGATGGGTCTTTTTCCATGAAAAAGGTCCTCAATCACATTTTTTGATGTGTGATCACAAAATTGTTTATTTCTAATTAGACCAGAAACAGTTTTTATAATGATAATGAGCTTCAATTGTGGATCAAATCAAAGGCTTTATTGCCAACAAATTGGGTGCCAAAATTATTTATAACATTTCGTTAATTTTCACAGAATCGTGGGTCCAGGGTTAACATATAGGGACATTTTGTGACATAGAAAGTGGAACAATCGAAATAAGTTGTAAATGACAAGAAAAATGGTTGTTCATTTATGATATTATAGGTGGCAGACAGAAAATTAAGTAAAAAAACCTGAACAGTCACATTAAAATTATTTCTTCGTTATTTCACTGTATATTTCTAGAAAGTGCAAGAATCAACGTTGTAACATTTGGTGTCCGACTTTAAATGTTTTGTGACATATGAAGCGGTGCTGTGACTTCCCTATTTTTGGTCAAATGACCTCTATATCAATTTTATAATGAAATATCACATAATCAAAAAATTCTCAAAACAAGTTTAATTTAATTTTGTTTCATATTTCAGATTAGCACAAAGGATTCAAGAGTAAATGTGGTGTCCGATGTACACGGCATTAATTTAATGGCAGTTTTCTGTATTTTCACTGTTAAGCAAGTATGCAATTTCATACCATGTTGAGAAAAGAACTTGGCGAACATATTTGTGAAAACAAAAAAAAAGGTCCTTTCACCTCTGTCTTTGGAGGTTGGCACACTTTGAAAGTGTGTGTGCGGACGTTTACACGTTGAACTGCCAGTTCAAGTATTAAAACGGATATTTCATGGAAAATGTAGAACTACCGTAATCACACAATGATAATGTTGCAAAAAGACAAACTTTCCAATCTAAAAACAATTTCTGATAATTTATGTATGATACATCACTTATTGGCATGCATCAATCAACACGTAACAAGGACGCCGGTGTCCCAGTGTAAATGTTGATTTCCCCACACTAACTCTAGGAGTAAATATGACTTCTTCAAATATGGCATTTGCTGTATTTTCGAAATTAACTTCGATTATGTTTGAAAGTGTATCAGAACACTGGAATGCAGGAATATCTAAGTATTGTTTATTTTGGACTTCTTAATCATTGTCACACTTTGAGGACATTTTTTCATGGAAAGACCCATATGTATACTTTCTGCAATTTGATGCTGTGACCACAAAACCTAAAAAAGAACTGGGACGGGATTAATGGAGTATACACAGATTGACCTCAATGCCCCTACCAGACCTTTGACCCCATTTTTGGAATTTGAAAACATTTCTCCAAATAAAGTTGTATAGCTACCAAAACTTGCTAAAAAGACCAACGGGCCCAAGGCCCATGCACTAGAAGTCAATTGACCTCTAATGAAACTCTTGCATGACCTTTGACCCCATTTTGTCAAATCTATTAAACACTTCTACAAATAAAAATGCTGGGACCAAACTAACTCTTTAAACAACCACTGGTCAGGACTTTTGGAGGGAATGCACAGATGAACTCTTCTGACCCCAGTGACCTTTAACAAATCTTCTTCTGCAAATAGTCTTAGATTCATCTCAAACTTTACATAAGAACTACTGCACAAGCCATGGGTTTATAATTTATATTGATCTCTAATGAACCTTATGTAAACCAAGCCTATTTGAAAAAAAAAATCTGTTAAAAAACACTCTTTCTAAAAAAAAAGAGCAAAAATCACAAAACTTGCACACAAGAAGCTTAGCCATTACAAACTACCCCAAATACTCAAACAACCCATCCCAACTACAACCAAATCCACGAACCAACATGATAGCGGAGGACTTGGTTAGTGATCCACTTGTTTAGACTCTCAAATGAGATGCCAAATTCTGTAAAGTCATATAGTCAGTTACTTTTTCCCAGAAAATGTGTGAAATTCCATAATCAAATAAGATCTACATGTACCATTCTTTGTGAAAATAGACCTTGTGCACTAAATTTACCAAAATCTGCCATTTTGGTGTATAAAAAAAGCTTCTTGGTGGAGGGATAGGGTAGGGATCTAGGGAGCACATGTGTTAATCAAATGGATCAGATTTTGGAGCACAAAATAGTAGTACTTAATTAAGTGATTGGCATTATTTATTACCAATTTTAGGAAAGCCTTGTGTGAGCGAGTTATTGAGTTCCATAAGGTAGAGAAAAAAAGTTAGTTCAGCTCCTCTCCTATAGTTGTGAAAACTCCACATTTCACAGCATTCCTTTTTTTTTGTCGTCTGCAAGAGGGCACATAGGGATTACTGTGGTAGGGTGGTTCGTCGTGTGTTTGTGTCTGTGTAAGAGATAAGACCCAAATTTGTTCCCTAAACATATTTGTTCACTGTTCCACATATTCCACACATTTTTTCGACATTGCATGTAATTGTCCTTGCGGAGTGACAGACAAGTTTCCCCCCTCAAGGAGGTGGGGTCAAAGGTCATGGCCCCAAAATGGTGCAGATATATTCAAATTTGCTTGTGTCTCAATTTCATGACCTTGGATACCCTGGTACTTGGGTAATGCTCACACATGTCAGCAGGGACCTGGTGACCTCATGGCACAAAAAATGAATTGTATAAAATCTGTGATTATTCTATTGCAAAAAACACTCCATTACATGTTCATCAGTACATAACCTACAAAAAGGAATGTTATGTATAGTATGCCGATTTCCTGTGTTGAAATTAGTGCAAATCTGCTAAATTTGGTAGTTAGCTAATTCACCCCCCCAAAAACTTCAAAAGACACATGAAAATCAGTTTAAACACCAGTCTTTATTTGTCCCCGCCGAACGAAGTTGGGAGGGACTATAAAATGGGCTCCGTCCGTATGTCCGTCCGTTTGTCCGTCCGTATGTCGTCCGTATGTCCGTCCGTATGTCCGTCCGGTTGTATGTCGTGATAAAAAATGTTAACCCTGGAACTTTGGGTATATCTCTTTTTCTGGATGAGCTAGAGCTAGCCCAAAAACTTTGGTTATAATGTAGGATGGGGGAGGGGATACCCCCTATCACCATGTTAATTCTTCCCCAAGGGTCCTCCCCGGGTCTGTCAGGGGGTGGTTAGGGGAAAAAAGGTCAAGGGAAAAAGGTCAATATTGCACAGAAAATTCAACTTGTGTTATCCATGTAACTGTGGAAGAAGCGGTTGATGAGTTCTCAACCTGATTAGATTTGGTGGTTAAAATATGCTAATTAGGTATCGAATTTGACATAATGGATGAAAATTTTCCCCGCCACGGCTTTCAAGTTTTCTGAGTCTGTAAGGCGTTAAATAAGCAACTTGGTAGAAGGAGCGGGCTGAGGATTCAATTGATTAGATGGGGCAATTTTTTTAGAGCTGGTTGGACACGACCGGGGTCATTTCTTGGGGTTGCCAGCCTGTTTTACATTTCTTGGAAAATGTGAAAATACGTAAAAATCCAATGTCGAAGCGTTCAGACCCGTATATGGGTCCCCAAATTTTTAAAATGGGGGTCACGGGTCAATGATTTTTTCAAATATAGTGTTGCCAAATTGAGTTAAATTATCACATATTCTTTACTAAATTTAGTGAATTTTCAGGGGGAGGATTTTTGGTGTTGAATTTTACAGATTTCTTGAGTCATTTTCTTGGTAACCATTTTTTTTTCCAAGTTCTTTTGGTGAGCTAGTGATGGGCCAAAATTAAGGGTGGTGGACGGGTGCAGTTTTAGTTGTCCTTAGTGATCGCGATATTCGGACGGGAGACATATTTTACGCATCGCGAACTACGAGTTCGCCTTGTTAAAATTGTTTCTTGTTTTAAACTGATCATATTCATATTTAATAATAATACTAGTTAACATGCTACTTCCTTCAATAGACCAGAAGTTTAGTCCTTCAAATACAAAAAAATGGTGAGTGCTGGTCATGTGTGTGACAGTAATTAAAGGCGATTCAGGAGATTCCTGAGGAGGGCGCCCTCATTTCCAAAAAAATCGTGTTTTTTGCATGTACATACTGCTTGTCCATTTACTAACCACTGTGTGAAATGCTAAGCTTAAATCGAATTCCTTCATATAGAAATCCAAACAATTTGTTATAAAATTCCGGATCCGGAAGTTTGTATACACATTATCCTATGGGAGTAATACTACACTAAAGTTCCTGCATCAAAACGGAAAATCCGATTACATCTCAATTTCGAAATTGTGACATTTTAGGTTACTTGCAGACTTTCGTTCTAGTGAATATTTTTCATTTTACACCAAAAAATAATATTCGAAAATCTCCGAATAGACTTTAACATACTTTTTAAATGAAAAAAAAAAAAAGGACTAAACCATTATTTGTGATAAGGGAAGATATCACACAAAACTGGCTTTGACATGAAATATGAACATAATGATACATTGTTTTATAGTAATACTATTCTTTGTATTTTTGGTCACGTGTGTGACAAATAAGTGATTATACAATATGGAGGACTAACACTGCCTTTCCTACAATTTGTATTTTTTTCAACATAATTTAAAAATTAAAGGTCCACACAATACTTGGAGGCCCATTATTTCAAAACAATAAATGAATAACTATTCAATAAAAAATTAAAGAAGCGTGTAATAATATCACTTTTTAACCCAAAGTGTTAAAAGTTCACTTTATGCAAATGAGTGTATTTAGTTGAAAATTTTGTTTTTAAAAATATCATGCAAAAACTTTGAAGGATAGTAGAATCATGTAACGAAATTCAACAATACCATTAACTTCATTTCGTAAAGGTGCGTGTTCGATCGTGCTTGGGGCCCCCCTGATTTACCGGAAAAAAAAAGTAGTATCGATTTGATATCAGATGAAAGGCCGTATTTTTCTCATGTCGTCCTGAACATTGAGCCCTCGAATCCATTTCATTCCCAAGATATACCCAAAAAACGCGCGTTTTAGTGGTTAACCACTTGTAGCAAAGTATTGATAGGGCTTTGCAACTGCACATTATTGGTCTAACCATCAAAACGCAAAGTTTGTTCCCACGGTACTTGATGGGGTGTATGTGCAAGTTGCCAGGCTCTCATATCAAGTAGAGAACACAATACCCATTAAATCGGAAACAACCAGCTTTAAAAAAGGTTTACTTTTGTGTGACTGCTTTAGCAGGAAGACAAATCTATCAGAAAAGCTTTTTCGCTAGTGAGCTGTGGCCGTAAACAAAGAGAACAATTGCTATCACCTACATCTCTGTACGTTTCATTCAAGGCTGCCTTATGCCTTTTCATTTTCTACGATAGGATAGCAAAATCCCTAACCACATGGAAATTAGGTTTGACGACCCCTGAGTGCGCACGTGTCAGGCGGCAATGATCTAGAACCATGAAAACTTCTCATTTGCTACGATCTAAGCATGTTGTGATCTCAAAGTGCCTGAGAAGTTTGCAATTTTCAAGTTTTATAGCTTTTGTACCTATCGCCATAATACTCTGTTCTATGCATTTTTATCACCATTCTGGTTCGGTTTGCTGCTTGAGCCCATCCCGTTTGTTGCAACAAATGCGTTGTTAGGTGAGTCAGTGTGTACTTCCCGCGAGGTTAAAAGAGGCGGCTAGTTCACACGGTGTAAAGTGTCACCTCGGGTGAACCCTTGCACGTGGAGATTCTGGCCGAAATCAAGCTCCAGGACCATGACCAGTCTATTATCTCCTACGGCAGCTATTCAATATTTCTAATTCAATCCACAACTCTGATGTTTTTCTGATTCCAATCTCCACCTCTAAACTACAAATAAAAATATAAACTAAATTTTGTTCCTGGAGTGGGACTTCGAACCCACGACCTTAGATAACAAGACGAGCGCCCAAAAGACCACACGCCACGCAATCGAGCCGGCAGGAAAGGAAGTCGGTCTTTTGTAATACGTCAATATAAACATTAACGGAATAAAGCGCACCACATAATAATGACTAGCGCCCCTATGAGACGAGTTGAAATATATGCTCCTGGAGCATGATTTCGGGCCAAAATCGCCAAGAATCGACCCTTCGAGTAATTCCCACATTCATTTAGCGCTTGAGTTGGGGAGATTAGTGTGCTAGAGGGTTCCTGAGTATTTTATCTCGCTTTTTCATCGGGACTTTGGTGTTTTCGCGGTCAACTGTCACCCGCTATCTCGGTACGGTAACGGTGACGGACGACATTAAAAGTATAGTTGGCATCTGGACTGAAAGTTCATAACTCGACTTTCGTTCGGCACATGTTCGCCATCTGCTTCATGTGCACAGGGGTTCTGTGAGTACTTCCCGTCACCAGGGCCCCCACTACCGTTATTACGGCCGGGCCTTCCATTCACGGGAATTACTTAAGATGGAGACTCTTTTTTTCACGGCCATTTGGAAATTTTACCGGCTGAATTTTTACCGCGTAGATCATTTGGTTTCGAACTAAAACATCGCGGTGCGATACGGCAAGTTTCGTTCAATATTTCAACATGACCCGAAAACAGAAGTACGTGCTTTTCTATGGGAGTTAGGACTAAACCGCTTTTTCTTCGTGTGTTCCCCGTTGGGGGGTCCCACTACCGTTGTCACGACCGAGCCTTACCGTTATGGGGGATTCTAGGCCGGGACACTTTTTACGGCGGCCATTTTTGGATTTTTACCGACCGACATTTTACCGCTTAAAATCATTTGGTTCCGAACTAGACTCGGTGGTTTGGGTTCGACATCATAACAAATTCGTTCCATATTTCAACATACCCGCAACGGAAAGTAACGTGCTTTTTATGGGATTAGTTTGAGCGGGCATTACCGGTTCAACCGCACCGCCCACCAAGACTACACGCTCTCCACCGTCGGAAAATTACCGTTGGGGGTCACCGCGGAGGCGTTCGGGAAGCCGAGACCGCCACCCAGATCACCGCAGGAGTCGCTCGGGGAGCCGTGACCGCCGCACAAGATCACCACAAGAGCCCGCTCCGGGAGCCGAGAACGCCCTGATCACCGCAAGAGCCGGAACCGCCACCGGGATCACCGCAAGAGCCGTTCGGGGAGCCGGACTGCCGCCGGATCACCGCAAAGATGGAACAGCCGCCGGGGGATCACGCAAGAGCTGTTCGGGGAGCCGGGGACGGCAGACGGGATCACCGCAAGAAGCCGTTCAGGAGGCCCGGGACACGGGATCCCCGCGAGCGCCGGGATCCCCGCGAGCGCCGGGATCAACGCGAGCGCCGGGATCCCCGCGAGCGCAGGGATCACCGCGAGCGGCGGGATCAACGCGAGCGCCGGGATCCCCGCGAGCGCCGGGATCCACTGCGGCCGCCGGGATCACCGCGAGCGCAGAATCACCACGAGCGCCGGAATCACCCGCGAGCGCAGGGGGTCACCGCGAGCGCCGGGGTCACCGCGATCGCCGGGGGGTGTCACCGCAAGCGCCGGGGTCACCGAAGTGCCGGGATCTACGCAGAAGCCGTTCTCGCAGAGGGGAAGTGCTTTAAGAAGTTTTAGCCAAAGAAGCATCTATATTAGGCCATTCTTAAATAGGCTATGTATTAGGCTATCACTAGCACTCGATTGAGCTTTTGCATTGCCCTAGTTCTCGGCGCCGTCTTAATAGGGCAGCTACCGTCGGATTTTCGGAGGAGCCGCTCCTTGAGCTGTGGCCGCCGCAGCCCGCAAAGATATTTACGACCACCCGCAAGACCGAGGGAAGCCGAGACCACCGCCGGAGTAACTCACCCAGAGACCAAGCAGCAGACTTCCGGGACCAGCCGTGACAGCCGGGAAAACAACAACCGCGGGGCGACCGGACGCTCGGATAAAGCCGGGACTTTTGGGACAGCCACGAACCAAGGTCAGCCAGCGTGATTGATGCAGAGTTAGAGTCCACCAAGCGCATCTTGCAGGGACAAACTCTCTGGGTCCAGTCATAGCGATCCTGATAGGGTGTTCATGGACCAGGCCATCGGGACATGAAATTCTGCGGCGCTCAAACCAAAACTCACGGCTCGCCTCCCTCCTCGGACCACCTTAACTTAACCGATCAAGCAAGAGGAACCTCACAGAGGATCGTCAAGGCGGAAATCTCGGAGGTAGAGAGGATCCTCCACCTGCAGAAGATCCATCAACTAGGGGAGTCGTTCACCGTGAGAACCCAGGCCTAGTAGAGGCTCTTTCAGTCTAGCTAGGGAGGAGAGCCCGATCCAATGGCCTGAACCCTCACCAGAGGTTGCCGAGCTGGAGAAGCTAGCTCAGGGGTAACAAGCCAGAGAAGGAAACCTGGGAAACCCGGCCTGGAGATGGTATGCTAAGATGAGCGTCATCCTCCCTCCATACCCTTCGCCCGCCGGATGAACGGATGTGTAGACCCTGTCAGATTGCAGACGAGTGCAGAGAACAGGCAACGCTAACTATATACACTCCGAGGCCTAGCGTTCTGCTACTGGGGGGGGGCACACCTTCGCGGCTAAGCTAAAGAGCAGCAAGCCAGCAGGGCTGCAGCAACCGCGAATTTTCGTAGTCCAGGACTTCGTCCAGAAGAACCAGAAGTTCCAGAGCAACCAAGGGTCCAAATCTCCCAGAAGGGGAGCAAAAGGACCGACACAAGGGACAGCGACGACAGTGGATTGCAACACGGTGCGGCAGAACCAAGAGGAGGGGACGGGGGTCACATGGTGCATCCCCCCTCCCCAGAAGAGGAAGTGACTATCCTCAGCCCTCAGAACCTCCCCTTGCGGTGGGGGGGGGGAGAGGCTAGGACACTTCATACACCGGTGGAGGTCAGTGACTTCGGACTCATGGGTTCGCGAACGAGAGACGGTGATCCTAAAGGATGTGAACAGACGGCTGCTGCGGAGATCCAATTGGTGATCGTGTTCAAGCCCCTTCCCAGAGGTGGCAGATCTTCAGAAGTGGCGGGCTTCGGGTACCGTTCCGCCCGCGCGTCGTGGCATCCTCCTCAACGTTTTGTCTCACCCCAAAGAAATCCGGCAAGTGGTGCCCGATCCTCAACCTGAAATGCTCAGCCAGTTCTTAAGACCACGCCCTTCAAGATGGAGAGCTATCAGCAGTTCTCAAGGGACTCAATCGGAGACGGGGGAGCATCCCACCCTTGACTTTAAGGATGCTGACTCCAACACTCGATACATCTTCAAATAGGAAGTGGCCGATTTACTAATACCAACCGCTAGTTCTATCAGTTCCAGTGCACTCCCGTTCGGGTTGTCAGACAGCGCCCCGCCACATCACGGGATCGGAAGGTGTAGCAGAGTTTAGTTCCTCAGGCGGAGAAGCCGTTTTGCCTTCGTCTGCCTGGACGACTGGCTCATGGCAGCGCCTTCCAGGGAAACAACTTCAGCACTCCTTCGCGGAGCATCGAATTTCTAGGGGCGACGCTGATCTTCAAAAGTGGGGAATGGCGTTTCCGACCGCCGAGCGCATCGCCTCTATGAAGCGTGCGCCGGGGATCTCATGAAACTCATCCATAAAGCACCGGCATATCTGTGATAGCGACTGGGCTTATCAGCCAGTATGACAACGGTGATACTTCGCAGTACTCGCCATGGAGTGATAGTGCACGTCTATCGCGGTTCAATCGCCTGAGACAGGAATGTCCAAGAGTATTCCAGCCGTCCCACACGTCAGAAGAGCGATAGCATGGTGGCCTCAGCCGGATAATCTCCGCCGAATAATCTCCGCCGGAGATCTATTACATCAAGACCCTTCATCTTTTCATTCTCAGGACGGACGCATCTGAGAGTGGGTGGGGAGCCCATGTAGGAGACACTACCTCTCGCGGACTTGGACAAGGAAGTTGAACAAGCATCACATTTCATGTTGGAGCTTGTGGGCTGTTGTCTGGCGCCGATGCTGACTCTCCATCTGGTCACCTGGGAGGTCACGTCCTAGCTCGGTGCGACAACATGTCGGCGTCTCCTACTTAACAAGTAGGGAGGATCCGGGAGTCGCACCATTTGCCTACAGACAGTCCTGAGTGGTTTGTCTCGTCTCAGACCACCCTGACGGAACCAGTCCAGTTTCACGGGAAGGCAACACCCTGGCAGATGCCTTGTCGAGGGAAAGAGAAGACAGCCAGGGAGGCGACCTTCGATGAGCGAGGGTCGTCGGTGGAGTAGCCCTCAACTCAAAGAATATGCAGTATGGCTTTCAACCCCGCGTGAACCTGTTCGCAAAGCCGCCGCAACACCCAGCTCCCGACATAAGCTCGTGGCCACGGCTCCTCTCGGAATTGGTCTTCCCGTCATCAGGGGGGACCCACTACGTTTTTATTACGCCGGGCCTTACCATTCACGGGGATACTTATGAATGGATATGGTCCTCCCGTTATCGGGGGCCCCACTACTACCGTTATTACGGCCGCGCCTTACCGTTCACGGGAATACATAGACCTTTTCCCAGCGGCCAATCCCCAGCGGCCCTTTACCAGGACGCCATGACAACGGAGCAGGACGGCAGTCGACAATTACACCATTTCCTCCGATCGCCCGAGTTCCTAGCTCTTAAGCTCACCGAGACAAGCAACTGCTGCATGATTCTGTGTGCTCCGAATTGGAATCGACAACCGTGGTTCCAAGGAACTTCGGTCTTGCTGTAGCAATCTGTTGAATCTTCCTATGAGGAAAGACCTTGTCAAGACCCCAGGGGGTCTCCTTCTGATGGAGAGTCTGAAGACGATCTACATGACTGCATGGATTAGTCACATCCAGCTCCTACAGAGCAGCAGGCATTCCGCTCCAAGCTGCCCATCGGACTGGAGAGGCAAGGAGACGAAAACACACAGCGGTGGACCACATGACCAAAAAATTGTCTTTTTATGTTAGAGCGATTTTAAGCAATGGCGACACAAGTTGGGAAAATGAATAAGTAGGGATATGCAAGACCTATTGACCTCCGCCATAAATAATTTGTATGTTATAGCGCCCTTTTCAAAATATGCTTATTTTCCCATAGAAAGACGTGTAAAAACTAGATTTTGGTGAAAAAACATATTGCCCGCCAATGAAATTTCATGCAAATTTTAAACACAGGGATGTAGCTTTGGCATAAATACTCCAAAATTAGTCAGTTCAAAAAGTGTGTCGCCGTTGATATTTTTTGTTTATTCTCGTTTTGTCATATAAATGAGACTTTCAAACAGTGGGCAACGAAGAGGATTTATAATTCCAGACAAGTACCGGTAATGGTGCAGGGATCGCAAAGTGGACCCTCGGCGAGCAACTCTCCCAGCCATCCATCTGGGGATTTGGCGGAGGGCATCACCGGGGCATCACCGTGTCTAACTCACCAGCGCTTCATGATAGCATCAAGGGAATGCTGCATCAGCGGCCGCCCGAACATCTTCTAGTACCAGCATGGGACCTGCCAAAACAGTCCTCCACAGCATCTCAACAGTCCTCCGTATGAGCTTTCACAGGCTCCTTAGCGGACACCACCAAGAAGGACTCTCTTCCTTTCGCGCAGCATCAGTACAGAGGAGTATCAGATATCCAAGCTCCGTCTATAGCAGAGAATCACCTCGCTTTCACGGGAAAGCTGCTCGCCTTCGTCCCCGATCAGGTCCGGCCAAGAGTCAATTCTCTCAGACTTCCACTCACAGCCGATCATCCTGACCAGATTTCCGAAAAAACTTCAGGTCCGGCGATGAAAGGACCTGGTGTCCAGTTATAGCCTTGAAGTTGTACTCAGCAATAATCAGCCCTACAGGGGGGCTCACGACCAGCTCTTCATCACAACTCAGAAGCCGTTTCGGCCGGCCTCCAAGACGACATTAGCCAGCTGGATCGTGGCAGTCATAAAGGAGCGCCTAGCTAGTAGAGGTTCGTCGACGGGAGACGAAAATAAGCTAACTCGTAGTTCTCAGGGGGATGATTGGCCTCCTACCGGGGTGCTTCTATACAAGATGTCATGGACGCCATGGGATGGGGCTTGTTCTTCTACATTACACAAGTTATCTCCGAGATGTCCTAGTACGCAGCGGTTCGACGGCAGCTAGGATCCTATCATTAGCTTTCCTCCCTCCTCGTCCTCACAGCAAGCTCCAATCTCTTCCATTCGCCCAGCTCCCATCGCACTTACAGCACTTTACCCACTGAAGTCAGTAGTGCAATCTATTTGTATTATTGGTTTTTGTTCAACCTCTCTCCCGGTGATATCAATACATATCAACCATAGCTTCCGCTTGCCTTATGGCCAAGCACTTTGATATCCGGGTTTGACTCTACCAGTTGCAATCTGTGGGCATAAGTCGGCGTGAATGGGAACGTACTAGGAGATGTGGTGATTCCTCTCTCTCCCTCTCGCCGGGAGAGTCAAATCACCATAATCTCCGTAAAACTTACCATTCAAGCCTGCGCCGCCCCCCCCCTCCGGGCTGCTGCCCGCACCAGACAGGGCTCACGGTGGTTCGCATTCTCCTGCCCCGTGTAGTCAACCCCGGTTGTAGATCATACAAAAATGATCCAGAATCAGTGTTGCTAGATCATTGCCCCTGACGCCGTGCGCACTCAGGGGTCGTCAAACTTTCAGTGGTATCGAGGGATTTTGCTATACCGAGCGTAGAAAATGAAAAGGCATAAGTCATGGCTTGAATGGTAAGATACGGAGATTACTGGGTGATAGGACTCTCCCCCCGGGGGAGAGGGGATTTCCTCACATCCATTGACTGATTACTTTATACTTGGTCAACAAAAAACCACTAGGCCAAGGCTTATATGGGTGTACACAGATAGACATTTAATGACCTCTATTGAACTTTGACCCCATTTTGTGTGCAATCTATAAAACTACGTTTCTTTGGCACATAGGATGCTACGTCCACCAAGTTTACCGAAAGACCACTGGCCAACCTTACTGTGGCGTAACACAGATGGCCTTTGATGACCCAATGTGATCTTTAATTACCCCAATTTATTAAAATCAAGACATGTTAACAATTGTCCAATTTATCACATGATAGATTTTAGACAAACTGTGATGGCAGGTGACAGACGCGTTCCGGGGAATGATGGGTATTTTTTTGAAGAATTCATAGCCTTTTGAGCTAAATAAAGCTGAGAAGCCTAATTGATGATGTAACACACCTTTATTCAAGGACACTAATTGGAATGTCCACCCCCCCCCCCATCACCACCATGACAATACACACCACGACCCTCCACTTCTTACAATTCTCAGGCTTCTTTTCCTTTATTCTACGTCTTTCCAGGACTAAGTAAAAAATGGCCATAGCTCAAATTCATGACAGACATGTTGAAAGGATTAATTACTTGTATACTTTATAATCCCGCTTTTGTTAAAATTTGATTCAGACAAATATCTGAGACAAAAAGGACAACGATGTTAAAAGTAGTATACCTTCACAACAGACTTAAGACTCCAACCTCTGAACAAGCACAGACAGCTGCTGCTAAAGCAAAAGACACAAAAGAAGCACTGTGTTGCCCCTGATAAAAGGTATGATTTAGAATTTGTATTTAAAAAATGTTAAAGCAAATTCATATTGTCATGTCAGTGTAAGCACAGTGCTGGCATTTTGTGATCTAGGTGTTCCCGGTGTAAATTATATACAACACTAGTGATATTTCGATTGCTAGCCTTTTTGTGTCGTCTGACAAGAATTGCAGAAGGCACATAGGGATTACTATGATCGTATGTCTGTGTATCTGTGTGTGTGTGTCTGTGGTCAAATGTAACCTTAATATATTGAATGCCGTATGGAGTCCGTAAGGTACGTAATTTAACATGGTGGAAAGGAGGGGGTGGGGTGGGGTGACATGTGGTGACCTCATGGGACCTTGGTGACCTCAGGTGACCTTGGGCTGGTCACAAATGTAACACCTTAATATATGCATGCTGTATGAGTTCCATAAGGGTATGATGATGTAACTGGTGGAAAGGGAGTGGGGTGGGGTGGGGGGTGAGGGTAGGTGACAGTTGGTGATGGACCTCAGTGACCTTCTGACCTGCAAGGGACCTATGGCCCATTCACAACGCGACGGCAGGCAGACGACAAGCGCGGTCCAGGGACCGCCGATGTAATTTTTTCATGTTGGTAGGTACTTGTTTATTTGTTTTTGCCGTCTCTTATTTGCAATACCTTTTCAGAAGTGCATTTCGTGATTCACGCCGTCCATCTCCTGACTTAAATAAAACAAAAACAACATGTTTATCATTGGAGCCATTCGCCTTCTGTGTTTGTGTACATTTTGCAAGCAGAATCGTATTTCCTCCAAAAAAAAAAGCACGAATTTTGTAATTTTCAGACAATGCATACAAACACAGTGCTATAGAATGAAGTTAGATGTAGGAATGTAAGTAAGCAGAAAATGTTTTCCCCAAATTTGCAAAAAAAAAACAATTTGGATCACTTCAAAAATACAGTTATCACCAAAAAAAGCATAGTATATTCTTGTCCGAAATAAAACAAGGTCTTCGGGATTGTCAAGGTCCGAAGTACCTTTAAATACAAACAATGTGCCTTGTGCAAAACTGACTTTATATTTAATATAAAACTGCTTTAAAGAGACACTGGCCACCATTTGAAAATATTGCACCTCTAGATTTTTAAAAATTGATATTTTTACAGGTTGTAAAGCTTTTACTAACCTTTAAGCCCTCATCTGAAATTATGAAGTTTCAAATCAGCGTGCTATGGGTGAACAGAACGATTATAATAATGTCGCCGGTGATGTTAATTCAGCAGACGACACGGACATGGCGTTGTAACACAAGAAAACACACGCTAGAGTTGAAAGATCCCGGCAGGGCCACCTTGTTTGCCCGGACTGTGACCTTTGTGGGTTTAGTATCAATGAGTATGAGCCACAATATGCATGTAAGAGACCCCATTTGTGATTTAACTTTACAGCAAACTTAAAAGTAGCCTACAAATTCCAGGGATGTCTTTAGCCTTATTATTAATGTCCCTATCTGTGTTTGGTTTGTTATTTTATGTGTAAAATCTATCTCTATTATTCCAATGCCAATATACTATCATTTGCGAGCAAATGAAGAGAAGAATTTAATATTTTCTGAAAATGGGCCGATGCCGCTTTAATATGATGATTTAATATGCTTGATGGTTCAAGCATTTGGAAGGTCCAAAACAATTACAATTCTAACAATGATATACTCCTGTTAAGAGTTTAGAGTCTTACATACAACAATTCAGATGTTTGTGATGACTTACATGTTATGTCCACAATAAAAGAAGCATTGACAGGTTCACGATGATGTCCCTCACAGCAAAGAATCCCAAAAAGGACCAGCGGTGAGATTAGTGTATAAATCCATGGCGAATCCTTCTCAGTGCTGAAGATAACTTTTGTCAGCAGTTCAAGATGCAGGGGTTGTCCCTGATTAACACCTAAATTCTGCAGTACGATGATAAGAAGTATTCACCCCCATGATGTCTGTAAAGATGTCCACTTTTTAGACAACCAAATATGAATTCCTTGTGATTCCACAAAGTTCTTTTGGATTGGAAATGGACACCAGACAGCTTTCAAGCTCCTGGGTATACCAAATAATAATAAATCCTGGCAATATTACCTTACAGATATCTAAATTTTTCTGTAACCAGATACTGGCTCGGCAAATTGTTATACAATCTCTACTTATATTTCAAAACTGTTTTACCACTAAAAACAGCCATTGCAACATCACCATGCATAAACTAAACCTAACACTGTCCAATTTGATCACACATAAATCGACATCTTTCTACCTGTATTATCTTATATTTGGGAAACTACCCGATTCTGCAATCTCAGTTTTGCAACACTCCGCAGATGGAAACCCTGGTAGTTAAGCCTTAGCTCAATCGCATCGTGTTTATCTAACATCTGGTCTGATCTCAATATAGAACTAGCGGGCATTCCATTTTCCCTGCACTTTTTCCCATATGAGAATTATTTTCTCAAGGAAAATGATGAAAGTGAAATATTTTTAATCACAAAAGGGAGGGTACTAACAAGCTGAGCCAGATTGTTTTTTTTGCAAAAAGCTTTATACCCGCAGAGTTGTCTTATCAAAAGTGTTGACCCTTGTTCACATGTTGCTTCATTCCTTTATAGGGTCATGTTTTTAGCTTCATGAGTGAAGCTACTCTAATCGTACCGATTCGCCAGAGGGCGAAAAGTCTAGCGTATCTCTGTTGTCCTCGATTGAGCATATTTGTTCCAAACTTGGTCGTGTGAAAGTGCGGGATGTGCTCTTCAAGTGAAGCATTTCGTAGGCAAATGGCCTAGCAGTGTGTTATTTTCCCGTTTGTTTTGGTGTTTGTCGCATGTGTAAACCCGTACCCAGATATCAGCGTCAATACTCACGTCTGTGTTTGTTGTAGTAGCGAACGCGGCCTCGAAAGCGCGATTTTTCATAGCGAAACTAGATAAAATATACCCTTGATACAAACCGAGCAAAAGACATCAGTCACTGATGCACTGGTTATGTTGATTATATTTAAGTTTACGTACAATCCCATTCGTTCAAGGCAGGTAAAGCGCATCGTCTGTATGAAGTTGCAGCAGGCGTGTAAAATTGAATATTTATGTGGGCGGCAACCAAGTTTTGTTAGGGGAGGTTCCCACTCCCTGGTCCATGCGCATGTCGATAGCTATGGTAATATTTGTTTATTCGGAGTTGTGCCTATCTTTTTGTTTATGTATAGTTGTATTTTATTAATAGATTTATTTTTATATTTGTAGAGGAGTTTTTTGATAGTTATTATTTATTTGTAGTGTTTTGTGTTAATTTGATTCGAAGGGGGAGTTTGTGGCAATTTAACTTTTTTTATTTGTAATGGTATGTTCGGCCTCAGGCTGTTGCTGACCAATGCAGTTACCGGGGCATGATTGCCCCACCTCTTAAACCATCTCGAGTTTATAACGGTCGGGGCTACGAAAGTGAAGAAATAACATTTAATTTAAAGGGTTGTTTGAATCAGTTATAGGATAATAATAATAATAATAGGTGAAAAAGGGGTCGAATCGAAATTATGTTTATTGAGGATCCCTGGTTATTGAAGTGAAGTTTTATTGTTACTATTATTAAACTTCATTGGGTACTATATTCAGGCTATTTTTACGTGAATGGAGGTTTGCAAGATGTACAAAATTTTCGTCCTCTTGTTGGTGCCTTATGGTACCTCCCACTGAAGGCAAGGGTTGCTCCGAATTGCCTTTATTACATTGTGGCTATATCATCAGCGTGGTCATTGGTCACCACTTTTGCCCAAGGTGCACAGAACACACACATGACCCCCGTGAGGTCGCATCACAAATGAAACAAGCAAACACGAATTGATAACATTGTGTATGGACATGATAATTTTGTTAAGATATTTAGCATCATTTCATTGTTTTATTTCACGTTAAAATATTGCACCTTCCGAATAGTGTTGCATGTAGGTGTGACAATACAAACGAACGGTTGGAAATATTGTACAATGCAAGCCTATATGGTCGTGTTTTTTAATGTGGGCACCCCAAATGGTGGAGTGTCTCATATTTATGGTTTCATGTTCCATTTCTTGGTCATCTTGCAATACTCAACAAAATGTACTGATTAGGGTCATTACAAAGAGAATTTTTAGTCTAAAATTATTGGTGATACAATCCAAAATCATCAACCCAAATTAGCACACACACTTCATCAACTTAATTAGCAGGGTGGAGGCGGATGCGGTTGCGGTGGGATGCGGTTGCGGTGGTCATTTTCAATGGGACCACTTTCAGATTAACATAAATTTGAATTATTTTGCTTAAAATGGTAAAATCATGAATTATTAAGGTTTCAGACCAATTTGCTAATTCAAAGATTAAATGAATTCAATAAATTGATTAAATTGGAACACAGGCAAGCACTTTGCCCCATACATTTCACATATTACGCTCTTTAAATTGCTGATAATGGTGCAACGGTCAATTAAAAAAGAGCTGAGCCTTAAATTCAGAAAAAAGTTATATACAATAGGTATTTCATCTGTACCTAGGAAACATAATATATGTACAGGATGGCGGACTTTGACAATGAATAGCGCCCTCAACTTGAATTTGGTAAAACGTCATTTTCATGAATATGGAAGGTGGAAATTTTTCATAACCTGTAAAAAGTTTGGGGGATCATTTGACTCATAAAAACAATTACCCACAGTAAAATCAAAATGTGGTGAATAATACAATATTTAACAAAATTGTTTTTTTATACCCCAAACGAACAACTTTTGAACACCATGTAATGAATTGGCCCTAGATAAGTTCAGACAAATTATATATTGCTGAAAGGTCTGTTTTCCACAGCACAAAAAACACTTCCATTTTTATTCAATATCCTG